>JABCKM010019887.1:0-28070 GCA_018221805.1 Rugosomyces carneus
TATATTGAACGGTGGGAGCATGACGAGAGAGGCAATCTATTGATAAGATTCCAGTTGTTTGGTGGACAAATAGAAAGCATTAATCTATGAGTACATTGACCCTGTATTGTACTTGAAAGTCCAAAGGCACTAGTATTGGGAGCCATCGACAACTCTCTTAGACTGTGGGTCTCGAGATACCCTCACGAAATCTGCCGGCATGTAGGAGAGTTGACGCGAGCGACAAGGCCACAGAGGCGTGGTACACCATTTTCCGAGCAACTGCAGTCTTCGCTTGAATGGCGTTCTCAACTCAGCACCGCTGTATGTTTCTCCGGAAGAGTGTCTTTTGTGAGCTCGACTACGTGCGCGGTGATTGTAATTAAGATTGGGATCGGTATCGCGTTGGTTCATCATACCTATATCGCTTTCTATTTGTGGTCTTGTGTCTTTGAGGAGGTGATGAAGAGCTTGGTGAAAAAGTGATAGGTAGGCACATAACATGAACCAGGCGGACAGGCAGGATGTGGCATGCGGGAAGTTGGGCGAGCGGGTGCTTTATATATAACAAGATAATGGCCACTTTCTCTAACGACAACAATAGCCTCTCATTGGGCCATAGTCTACAGTAGGCCAAATTGAACTTTGGCCCGCCTGTGCTCATTTATATTATCAAAATCAAATGGTGTACTAAATGGGGTATATGCAATCGGATAACTCCGACAAAAAAATTGTGTAGATAACTTCGGCAGCAAATCTTGCACACCTTCTCGCTCATACACCTCCTCCTCAGCTCCTGGTCATGGATGTAGGTATCAGTTGCCATCGCTATAGTCCATTTATAACGACCTTTTATTTTTTGCGAGCAGAATTACATACAGCTGCTGCATGATCTTCTCGTTCAATCAACCTCCAACGATACAGCGAGCGTTAAAGCGGTAAGTTTGCTAGACTCTTTGGAAACGCGCGGATTAATGATTCCGATTTGATTCAGGCAACCGCGAAATTGAACCAAGAATACTACAAAAATCCAGCATGCATACCTGCTCTCGCGAATATCATGGCGAGCTCCCCACAGCCAGGTGTAGGTGATAACGCATATATCACCTGTATAATTTCTGATAGAGCGAATCTGTAGGTCCGCCAACTAGCCGCTGTTGAACTGCGGAAACGCGTCGCGCCGAAAAATGGTAATCTATGGATACAGCTCCCTCAATCTGAACGCGAACAGATCAAGCTAAAACTTCCAGAATTTATCATTGCTGAACAAACGTGAGCGCGGTTTACGTTGAATCTATTCTGTATGACCGATTTTTCTCCTTATCGCAATTTTGCGTGCAGCAATCTGGTCCGACACTCTGCAGCACGCGTAGTTGCCGCAATCGCTGCGATCGAACTGCCTGAAGGAACATGGAGTCAGTTGATGCCTTTCCTTCATCAGACATGTGTATCTCCCGAGGTCGCCCATCGTGAAGTCGGGGTCTATATTCTGTTCACCGTCCTGGAGAATATGGCTGATGACTTCCACGAGCATTTCCATAGCCTCTTCGAACTTTTCAAGCAGTTACTAGACGACCCAGCAAGCATTGAGGTTCGAATTACAGCCGTCAGGTATTTCCATTGTCGTCAGCCATACCAGGATTGTCCTCAAATACATCATCAGAGCTCTTACGGTCATCGCTGCAGAGATCACACCGAATGACAAGCGAGATATCGTGAGGATACGTTTCACCATTTTCTGTCTTCATTCAACTGAACATCGTATTTAGGCTTCATTCCAAGCCCTTGTGCCCACAGTAATACAAGTCATTGGACAAACTGTTGAAAGTAGCAATGAAACCGGCGCAAGACAGCTCTTTGATGATTTGGAGACGCTCCTAATCCTGGTATGTGGCACTCCTACTGCACTGCGGATTTCTACCTTACCCGTTTCGCAGGAAGCCCCCATTCTTGGCAGACATATCCCTGAGCTAGCGCAGTTCCTCCTTAGATGTGGGAGTAATCAAGGACTTCAGAGCGAGTTTCGTGTACTTGCGCTCAATGCTTTGAACTGGACCGTCCAATAGTAAGTAGATCAAGTATTCCTATTAAGTTGTACTAATAATAAGTAACAGCAAAAAATCCAAGGTTCAAAGCCACAATTTAGCCCCTGCCATACTTGAAGGTCTTATGCCTGTCACTACGGAAGAGGAACCAGAAGATCTTGATGATGAGGCCCCTTCTCGTGTAAGATTTTCACAACAAAATATCGAACAAGCTTACACCTAAACCAGTCTGCGCTGCGTATCATTGATGGCCTTTCGACCAATTTACCCCCAACCCAAGTCTTTCCTGCTCTTCGTACCTTGATCAAAAATTACTTTACATCTGCCGATCCGAAAAACCGTCGCGGCGCAATGCTGGCACTTGGTATTTGCGTTGAAGGTTGCAGCGAGTATATGACTCCTTTGATGAACGAGGTTTGGCCCATTATAGAGGCTGGCCTTGGTGATGGTGATTCGACAGTTAGAAAAGCAACTTGCGTGGCTGTAAGCTGCTTTTGCGAATGGCTCGAAGACGATTGCGCGGCTAAGCACTCTGTTCTCATCCCTGTACGTTTTTTTCTTTCTCTGCGAGATTTTGGAATTATACTCTCAGTAGGGTATCATGAATTTAATAAATGACGCCGAGACGCAAAGATCTGCGTGCACCGCTTTAGATGCTCTTCTGGAGATCCTTCAAGACTCCATCGATCAATACCTTTCTTTGATCATGGAACGTTTAGCTGGCCTTCTCGAGACTGCTCCCATTCCCGTCAAGGCTGTTGTTACGGGGGCCATCGGGAGTGCGGCTCATGCGTCGAAATCCGGCTTCCTTCCTTATTTCCAACCTACTATGGCTCACCTTCAGCATTTCCTCGTTCTTACGGGTGAAGGCGAAGAGATCGAACTTCGAGGTATCACTATGGACGCCATTGGAACTTTTGCCGAAGCCGTTGGCAAGGACGTGTTCAGACCGTATCTCCCTGAGATGATGAAACAAGCCTTCCAAGGTATCGAGATGGGTAGTGCTCGGCTTAGTGAATGCAGCTTCCTCTTCTTTGGTGTTATGGCACGTGTTTTCGGCGAAGAATTTGCTCCTTATCTCCCCAACGTCGTCCCGTCTCTATTGGCTAGCTGCAAACAAGATGAACATAATGAGGAAGAATCATCTAGTAAGATTGTCGTGACCTCTTCTGTTGACACTTCTAGTCTTACTTTAGTTTCAGTTGTTCAGGCGACCGAGGCTTTTGCATCAGGAACATCCCCTTCCAATGCCATTACCATTTCGGACGGCTTAGACGATACCACCACTTCTCTTGTAGAGGATATCGATCTTGCCAAGATGCTAGAAGTGAATAGTGCAGTTGCCGTCGAAAAGGAGATCGCTGCCGATACGATCGGAACCGTCTTTGCCGCCTGCAGGGCGCATTTTTTCCCTTACGTAGAGCTGTGCACACTTGAGCTGGTCAATTTGCTCGACCACTATTACGAGGGTATCAGAAAGAGCGCAATAGACTCTCTTTTGGAGATTGTCAGGACCTTTTACGACCTAAGTGAGCCTCAAGAATGGCAACCTGGTGCAGCCGTGGTACGTTGTCGACCATTTTAACCTAACCTCCGACTGAATGTACCTCAGATTGTTCCATTGAGCTCGAGTGTTAAAGAGCTTATTGGTCACATACTGAAGCCCTTGTTGGAAATGTACAGCACTGAAGAACATAAGTGAGTGTAACTCTAAGACCGTTACTCATTCGGAGTCTATAACATCATTGACCATTTTGTTCAACTTCTGCGTAACCTAGATCCGTTGCTTCAACTTTATGCGTCAGACTTGCAGAAACGATCAACAAAGTTGGACCCGGATTCATCGAAGGCTGTGAGTTTCCGTTCTTGACTTCCAGATGCGAGGCCGCTAATTCACTCGGTTAGACCTCGAGAGTATATGTAGCATTGCTATCGAAGTCCTGGAACAAAAGGCGACCTGTCAAAAAGACCCAGATCAGGACGAGGATGAAGAGGCGCCAGAAGACCAAGCAGAATTAGATTCCGTGTTGATCTCATCCGCCGCTGACCTCGTGGCTGCCCTGGCCAACGCTCTTGGGGCTGACTTTACTCCCGCCTTCAACAGGTTTTACCCACTTATCGCGAAATACTATGTACGTGGATATTACTGCAGAAAATCCCTCATCTGAACATCCGTAACAGAAGGATAGCCGCTCTTTGAGTGACCGGTCTTCCGCTATCGGAAGTCTTGCTGAGATAATTGCGGGCATGAAAAGTGCTGTTACACCGAGTACAGAACCTCTTCTAAAGCTCTTCCATCGTGCTTTGGGTGACCCTGACCCCGAAGTGCGAAGTAATGCAGCATTTGCTGTCGGTCAGCTTGTTGAACATAGTGAAGTCGACCTTTCCCCGCAGTATCTTCACCTTCTCGCTGCTCTACGGCCATTGTTTGATGTTTCAGCCGACTCTTCTACTGCCGTACTCAATGCCAAAGACAACGCTGCGGGTGCCGTTGGTCGTTTGATCCTCCGTAACACCGCCGCCATTCCCCTCGATCAGGTTCTCCCACCTTTTGTCCACGCCTTGCCACTTAAAAATGATTTACTCGAGAATCGCCCCGTTTTCCGTGCAGTTTTCCACCTTTTCAGGACACATGGACCTGCGCTTTATCCTTTTTTGGACCACCTCTTGCAGGTTTTTGGATATGTTCTGGACCCAAGTAAAACAGAACAAGTGGGCGAAGATATTCGGAGAGAGTTAATTGAGTTGATCCAAGCAGTGAATGCGGAGGATCCCGCGAAAATTCAGGCTTCGGGCTTAAGCGTTTTTTTGCCAGGCGCTTGACCAACGGTTTTATCTTTACTCACATTCCATATTACGATCAACTTTTTACTTTACTTCATGCTCCTCTCTATTAGAGTGCGTTGCTTTAGCTGTCAATTGAATTTCTCGTTGGGATCCCGAACGGAAGTTTGGAGATGTGTATCGTTAGTGTCAACAAACGACAATAACACGAACCTCCTCATTTTTACTCTGTTACTGTGAGCTCGCCGGCCGACTCGTCGTGCAGCCGAGAACGAACACGTTCCCGCCGCTAATTACTATGCTCGCCGTTCTTTTTACAATCTTAACTATGGCTCTAAACGCTACTTCTCGTTTCATAATAATACAATCTCCAAATGAACAGCTTCCTCTGATCGCCCGAGTCAACAAGCCCTACTCTTGGACGCTCTCTTCACAAACTTTTTATTCAAGTGATGGCAAAATAAATTATTCGACATCGGCTTTGCCGCCATGGCTCTCTTTTGATCCTGGAACTCTTACTTTCTATGGAACACCATCTGCCGAAGACGAAGGATGTCCTGAAATTACTTTGACAGCCAAGGACTCATCCTATAAAACAATTTCTTCAGATTTTACAATCTGTGTGTCGCTAATTCCGGAGCCCACTGTTAGCTTGTCTGTCTCAGAGCAGTTTTCTCAACCTGCACCGTCACTATCCTCGGTTTTTATCATCTCACCTCATTCTGCACTGTCGACCGGAGATCCAGCGCTTCGTATTCCCCCAAAATGGTCCTTCAGCGTTGGCTTCGAGTACGGGACCTTCAAATCTGATGTGGCTTTGTACTACGACGTGCGGCGACGGGATGGCTCCCCTCTCCCAGCTTGGATGGCCTTTGACTCCGATGCTATAACAGTTAATGGAGTCGTACCGATAGAGGCTATGTTTTCTCAACCCGAATTTGTTCACCTCTCCTTGTATGTTTCGGACCAAGAAGGATATTCTGCTTTTACTGTGCCCTTTGACTTGGTTCTAGCGGAGCACGACCTCTCGATGACGGCCGAACATCTTCCAACTATTAACATCACAAAGAAGGCTGCCTTTAGTTTCACTTTTTCGTCGCCGGCGGACTTCCAAGGAGTTTTCATAGATGGGACAGCAATACAGCCAAGCGAAATCACGGCACTCATAATTGATACCTCACAATACGGAAGCTGGCTTATGTACGACCGCGAAACGCGAACTCTGTCAGGCGACCCCGGGAACAACACCTTTGCTTCCGGACAAGATCGAATGTTGCACGCAAATATTATGACTAGCTTCAACCAGTCCATCGAGGCGTCGTTATATCTCGCCACAGTGCCTTCCTATTTCTCCGCAGACACTTTACCACATATACAAGGCGTACCGGGTGGCACCATCCAGTTCAATCTGAAACAGGTTCTAGATGTTCCGGAACATGACGATGTCAGCATTACAGCAACGTACGAACCCTCTGTAGGTGTCGAAAACTGGCTCAAATTTACGTCTGATAGTGGGGAACTGGGTGGTACAGTTCCTTTAGACTTTACCGCCCCTCAGATCACTGTGACTTTTACTGCTTACTCGCCCATCACCCATTCAACATCGCATACTAGCTTACTGATTGTTTTTGCGCCCCCGAATCACACGGAAAGGGACATCCGCTTTTCTTCGGCTGCACATTCGAAACTTGTCTTGGGTCTAGGTATCACATTTGGCGTAATCGGAGGTCTTTGTATGTTTGGAGGCCTCTTAGCTGCCTTTCGCCATTGCGCAAGGGTCGATGATACTGCAATCGGAGGTGAAGAAGGAAGAAACGTATGGAGTGACCAAGATAAAAAATGGTACGGGGTTGGGTTGAATGAGCATGGCGGGTATGGGTGGTCGAACCATAGGTCTAACTCTTTAGAGAAGTCCTACAACATTCCCCCTATGCGGGAACTGCACGAGTATCCTGCTCTTGGACTTCGACGCGTTTCTGAACGTAGTCAGTCTCGGAGTAGCCCGACGAATGACGCAAGCCCAGGGGTAATACGCAAGCGGGAGTTTTTTAGGAAGTTGAGGAATACTGTCCGCGTTGTCAGCGATAGAGCACAAGGACGCAAGGTCTCTTGGCAGCGGCCAATAATAGGCAACCCAGTTCCGACTGCACCAATAGCAACACCTGCTGTACCCGTGGACGAGCCTAGTCTTTCCAGTCACCCCGGCAGTACTGTAATGACGAACTCTCCTTCGACATCTACTGCTGATCACTCAATCCCGAGAAGGCGACCCGATTTTGCACCCCCCAAGCCGCCTTTCCAAGTACATTTCAACGACGTACGTTCATCCAAACAACTTCCTCCAAGCTCTAAAACGACCAATGCCGAGAACGATGCGCACGCCAGATCCGGATCATTGAGTATGTTAAGTGATAACAGCCGCGAAACATCATACATCACGCAGCCTATAGATGCGGGAGGCACTCGTCCCCGGCTCGTCCCTTTTACCAGTGCGTCGCGCGTTCCTGTACCTCGACACACAGACTCCCCTCTTGGGCATGCTTCATATAGCAAAAGGGTCCTTAGCCAAACTGCCAAAGTATGGAAAACAGAGGTGAAGGACGGGACTGCGAAAGGCGAAGTACTCGATGAACTCAAGATGGGTCTTCACTACGTTGAGAGCTTGGGAATCGGCTCCCATTCCTCTAAGACACAGCCAGGATGATGGACCACGACACGAGTTCTGAGGCAGGACGATCTCTCTGGACGAATATACGCCTAGCACATTTCTAATTACAACTATAGGTCAGACTATATCCACTAATCCTTGTAATATAATGCAAAATGCTATCTTTCAATCTCTCATTTTCAAGACTGAATAGTAATCCCAGCAGACAGGCAAGTGACGATCCAGAATGCAAATATTAGACGTAACATCCAAATGTGGATCTAACTAGAACTTCATATGCATAATCTTCCTCCCGTACTTCTCTAGCTTCCAATAAAATGCATGTCTATGTCTTCCAAATGAGGAACGCGAGAGCATTGATGTAGAAGTATATGAAGTGTTTAGTTTCTGAAAATGTTATCAGTTGAATGTTTGGACAACATCGCAGGAAAGACGCGTCGTGTACGCTCCCCTAGAATAGATCGGTTTACGCACCATGGGTAACGTAGCTGCCAAAGTTTTTTCCGACGACAGCATGCCACGTTGTGCCATGACGTTTGTCAAGCTCTTTCTTGATGTAAGCAGCGATGTCTTTTTCAATGCTATACTTTTCCAGGGCTGTCGAGGTGATGTCCACCATCTCCTGCTGCATCTCCTCGCTCATATCAACGTTCTTGATGGTAGCTTTGGATCCCGCAATGCCCTCTCTGGCGCTGGCACCTGACGAAGCATCGGTAGAGGCTGCAGGCGCGTCTAGTTTTTCGGACATGGAGATATAAAAGAACTGGTGTTAAAATTTGAGACGAGACGATGAGGGGCCCTGATATACAGCAAGTACGCACCTTTTTTTCGTGTGCAGCGAATGTGGTGGAAAGTGGGCTGAAGAGGCGTGTTGGCTGTAATTAAAGGGTCAGTGACTGCTGGCACGTGGTTGGGCGCAGGGTCTTCGTTGCACATGGTCGCTTGCGTCGAGTCTCATAGCTTTCATTCATTGCAAGGCTGCGCGATAGCCTCTTTCGTATTCCTGTTCACTTGGTACCGACTTGGGCCCCATGGGATGCTTGTGCTCCTTCACGTTGTTTCTGACACCATGTTCTTCGATTGGCACATGCTCGATCATGTTTCCAATTCTTCCATCATCCTGGCACACGGTTTCGCCATCTGCATTCAGCCTTCATCATGGTGGTCATAGCTGTGATAAACTACCGGCGCCCCCCCCTTTCCATTGACTGCCTTACGTATTATTAGTCGGCCAATGTTATTGCCCTATAGCCTGACTCCCTCGGTCCTCATACTGAAGTCCATGTGGCCAGAAGCAAGATTGGTCTGGCTATGTGAGCACTGCTCTAAGAATATCACCCTCAGTGCTTCTCATCGAGTTCTTGGCTCCGCTTGTCGGTTTAAAGATGTCGGAGGATACGTCAAAGCCGCGCCCCGAAATACATGGGAGTGAGATAATGCATATGAACACTTGAGGGTATGCTGAATCTCCCATGAGGTGTATACACATGCTCAGTACGTTTTATAGCGGCAACCTCTGTCTAGTTCTACTCTTGGGGCGATTTTGTTCGTAATCTTGAAAGCTTTACAATACTCTTATGTGAAACTCTTACCACCGTTTGCAGATGCCTTTCAAGCCTGCTCGATAGCTTGTTCAGTTGAAGCTGATTCCATCTACGGGTTCAAGTTGTCTTCCGATCCTGTTCGGGTATCTATATCTCTCGGTGAGGCGTCATGCGAGCTCCATAGAACCCTAGACCTAGCCTTTAGGATCCTGGAATGGCTGGCGGCGTGGACAATCCATCCCCATTACGCCGTCACATCGCGATCCCCTGGCCACGGGGATACGTCAGATTCTATTGAATTTCCGTGCGAGATCGGTACTCATTCATCCTCTGCAAAGCTTCTAAATTACAAGTGAAGTTCCTCTAGAGCCGATTTATTATCCATGCGGCATGCGCTGCCATAACACCTTCTATTATCAAACAAAAGACGCCGCGTAGCTTGGGGCGTCTCCGATCATCACCAACTCATGGTATAGTATAAGCAGTTCCTGGGTTCCAAACCAAACCTATATGATACGTCGATAACACCGTCGTACCAACTTGGACGATTGCGTGCACCCGAGACCATATCCCTGTAGCTGTAATCGCTGCATCCGCAGATCCGGTAACTTCATAACGTTGTGTAACTATAAATGCTATATATCTAATAGGGCTTCGACCCACCCGCTCCTGTTATCGGATTTCATGTTACGGGCCCAGCCAAGCGCCATTCATGTTCCAATCTCCTACAGATTTCCTTGAAAGTCTCCGTTGACCCTTTTTCGTGGATCACTGTCAATGACATCATCAACAACTCTTCGCCTACTTGCCCATGGACAAAGGGTCCTTGAAACTCAACCCTGAATTTCACGGATTTCAAGACGTTCATGACGCCACTTGGCTCCCTCACCTCGTTCAACCGACATTTGAGGACCCCAAACCGTCCACTCTCCTCAAGCACCACCCAATTATGCATCATCGTCAATAAACGTCTACACTCGCTCCTTGTTGTTTGGATGTCGCGTGTGGAGAGCAGGCGAAAGGGTGGTGGCCGGAAATGGAAAACGTTACCAAGCCAAGAGCGCTTTGGAGGAGATGAGAATGCTGGAAGCGAAAATGGGCCTGGAGACGACTCGACAAACGATGATGTTTCAGAGATGGCTGGTGAGGCTAGTGCCCTGCCCTTCTTGATGAACTTGGCCCGTTCCTTGATGGCTGTTCCAAAAACACGGACGCGCTTTTCGCCTTGAAGCCTTTTAGCTTTTTTCGTCGAGCCAATTCTTTTAGAGTCACGGCCGCTCATGTTTTCTTTGTCCTCGTCGTCCACGATGGTAACTGGTTTCTGTTTCTTTCGTTTGACGCTCAAAGGCTTCGTTCTATTGCTAATGGGAGAGACAGATTCCCCTCTGTTGACGCCCACACAAAGCGATAATGTGGTTTTGGCTAGATCGTTGTCGTCGGAGAGTCCATCTGAGCACGGTGGGACACCTCCGTTTCTCAGTGTCGCATCCTCCGTTTGCGAAGCATCCAGACGTTGGGTGATCTCTTGAAAAAATGATTGAATCCTGTCGGCTCGAAACTTGGAAGATGTGGGCGGCGAATTTGAGGCGAGAGGAACTGCTGGGGTAATTGGGGGAGGAGATTGGACTTGGCCGACAGCGTCTACAGGATCAAGCCTATTTAAGGATCGGACCGAAGTAGAGTGAGGTCTCCTGAATGTTGGAGAGTCTCGAGAAAAGGATGGGTCGGGGATGTGGATAATTTCAGCATCCTCCAGCCTTTCAAGTCCAGCAGCGATTACTTTGGTTCTCTTGCTCTTCTTTCTCTCGAGTCGATTGCGTGCGACCTTCTCCTCTTCGTCTTGAAACAGGAATGTATTGTTGGCTCGATACTGCACCAAGAGGTGATAAATACCCTTCTGTAATGTCGGTTGGCTGTTCGTGAGACTTTCTATCATCTGTTCGTCGGACGATCCGTGCCAGAGGGTCCGAAGATTAGAGAGGATATCGGGATCAATGAAAGATTTATCCGCCATAGGGTAAGCACTGGTAGCCAAACTCGGCACATGACTGGTTGATACTCGAGGCGAATGTAATTTGAGGAAAGGGTGAACTATGATCTCCCGCATGGTAATCCTTTGTGCCGCGTCCAAGGTGAGCATCTTGCTAATCAGGTCCTTCGCTAGGGGATGCATGTCCGAAGGAGTCTCATATTTACCAGCCTTGACTTTCCTGAGCAGCACAATACAGTCTTCGTCGTCGAAAGGAAGTTTTCCAGACAAAAGCGCAAAGAGGATAACGCCACAGGACCAGATATCAGAAGCTGATCCGTTGTATATTTTTCCGGATATGATTTCTGGCGCAGCGTAATGAGGACTACCGCAAGATGTGCGAAGTAAACCGTCGTTGTTGGCTTGCCAGGCCGCCATCCCGAAGTCAGCGATTTTGATGTTTTGGTCTTTGTCAAGCAGTATGTTTTCAGGTTTGAGGTCTCTGTGCGCGATATTGAACCGATGGCAGTAATCCATCGCAGAGACAATCTGATGGAAGTAGTGAAGAGCCTCCGAAACAGGAAGTTTGCCATGATTGCACAGGTAGTCAAACAGTTCGCCGCCCTGAACGTATTCCAAGATAAGGTAAAGTTCTGTAGAAGTCTCCCACACGTCGTAGAGTCGCAGCACGTTTGGGTGGTCGAGCAGTTTCATGACGACTATCTCTCTTTCTATTGCTAGCTGAGTATGTTCTGCCTCGTCAGCCATGCGGTTGACTGCAGTCCGAGAGCCGAGTGATAGCTTTGACACAATCTTAATGGCAGCATATTCGCCTGTTTGAGAATGGCGAGCAAGTTTTACACGACCTAGATACACCGTCTAGCATTTTGGTAGATTTGATTGCTGATCATATATCGTACCTGAAGCGCCAGACCCAATTTCTTTGCCCACTTTCCACAGGCCGATTCTTCGTGGGTCGCGAACCTTTTTCCGCAGCATAAGAGATTGGCTTAATTCAGACATAATGATCTCGAGAGAAAGCTAAGGCTGTTTGTGGCTGACTTACATACAGGTTAAATAACATAGCAATCGGGTTCACAAACAAACACAAAGAACGCGTCTAACCAGTTAGGCTCATAAGTCACGAGTCATTCTCCTCTTCCTCGCCACCACCGTGAAACCAATCAAAGATGATGCAGCCTACTCCAGCACCATCCTCAGCACATAAGTCTCCTGAACCCCAGGCCAACGAGCAACACGATGGGCCCTCTTATCCCGCGCCACCTCGAAACATGGGCAGTGCGCCGTTCTCAGTGCTTGTTGGATTGTTTTTGAAACTCCAAGGCGAACGAAAGCAGGATCGAAGGAGGAAGTTGCTCGACGCCTGGTTCAATGTATGATCCCAAATGTTGTCGTGGTTCAACCTGACCTTTTACTGAAAAGCACTGGCGTAATGAGAAAGGATATGACTTATACCCAGTTTTGCGGCTGATACTACCACAGGTATGAATATGTTTCATATCAAACAAATGATCATCCATGTTTTTATCTAGAAAGACAGGGAGCGTGCAGTCTACGGATTGAAAGAGAAGAATCTAGCAAAAACCTACATTAAGTTAATACCGCTGGGGCCTAAGGACTCTGACTCTATTCGTCTGCTAAACTGGAAGAAGCCTACTGAACGAGATGTACTACCTTTTTTTTTGCTATTCAGATTCAAATTAAGCGTGAAAACACAGGCGTCATCTGGTGATTTTCCGACAGTCCTATACGAAGTTGTTAGCAAGAGGTCTTCAGTAATCGAAGGCTCGCTCTCCGTTGATGAACTGAATGATATTCTTGATGAACTGTCGAAGAATATGGGCAAACAGTATGACCTGCTCATAGCGCTTACATCATATCTTGAATCTAGCATAGGGATATCCAGTCTAAAATCTTACAACGGGTATACAACCGTTCCACGCCTGAAGAACAGCGATGGATTGTGCGTATCATTTTGAAAGGTGTTTGGTTGCTCCTTGAGGTGTTTATTGGCCATAGCTGAGCTCGGTTCGTAGACATGACTATCTCTGTCAAAGAAACAACAGTGTTTTCTGTATTTCATCCAGATGCTCAGGATCTTTATAATACGTGCTCTGATCTTAAGAAGATTGCATGGGAACTCTGGGACCAGTCTTACCGGTTAGGTGCGGAGGTATGTATTTCATGACACTAGTATCAGATGTTGTCGACTGATCTTCCACAGGAAAAGACTGTTCAGCTTTTCCATGCATTTGCCCCTATGTTGTGTAAAAGACCAACCAAGAAAATTGAAGACTCGGTTCGCGAGATGGGCGGGTCTGAGTTTTACATTGAAGAAAAACTGGATGGCGAGAGAATACAGTTACACAAGAGAGGAAACGAGTATTTTTACTGCTCTAGGTTAGTGTTCTTGGGCTGGGTTACGAAATCTGACATCTCAACTAGAAAGGGGAAAGACTACACCTACCTGTATGGAAAGCATGTTGGTACTGGAAGTCTGACTCCATTCATTGACGGGGCATTTGACCCACGTATTGACGAGTAAGTTTCCATCGCCTATCTGCTTTTTATATCCACATATATTCGATAGCATCATTCTCGATGGCGAAATGCTCGTCTGGGATCCGGTATCAGAACGGAACCTCCCTTTTGGAACTTTGAAGACGGCGGCATTAGGCTAGTCAACCGTGTTAGCTTTCTGTGTCTGAGCACTCACTTTGCTCCTAGATACATCAAAAAAAGTGCAAAGCCCTCGTCCATGCTGTACGTATCCTCTATCAGTACTGCAAACACATTTTCTAATTTTAGTTAAAGTCAAAGTTTTCGATCTTTTATACCTTAATGGCCAGTCGTTGGCACACCGTTCGACCTCATTTAGAAAGAAAAATCTGCACAGCTGCCTAAAGGTGGTTCCTGGGCGTGTAGAGTTCGCTACCGAATACAAGGGTAAAACAGCAAAAGATGTTCGGGAGCGGATGAATGAGGTAATGGCTTCCAGAGGTGAAGGCCTTGTGCTCAAGCATCCGCTTTCAAAGTATGTTCTCAATGGGAGAAATATGGATTGGATCAAGGTGTGACGCACAGTTTGTATAGATGGCACTCTTTATGACCTATATAATTATTCCAAGGTCAAGCCCGAATATATGGTAAGCATTTCGAATTGTGACAGCAAGTTTGTACCGACAACTACTAGGATAATATGGGCGAAACGGCTGACCTCCTGGTCGTCGGTCAGCATTTATTTTGTTTCATAGCTGTTTATTTGACTTTCAATTCATAGGTGGATACTATGGTAGTGCTAGACGTGGTAGTGGGGTATCTACGCTTGTATGCGCCGTCCTTGATGATCGCCTCACATACGATGAGGATGACGAACCAAAGTGAGCTGCTAGCTTTCCAATGTAGAAAATATGTTTTTGGCTTGAACTCCAATCAGATATAGTACTTTTGTTCGTATAGGCTCGGGCTTATCGTATGCCGACTACAACTGGATTCGATCTAAACCTTGGAAAGTTTGGGACCCCAAACACCCCCCAAACTTTCTATTGACAGCCAAGGGGACCTCAGACGACAAGGGCGATATGTATCTGGAACCTGAAGAGTTAGTATAATGCACCTTTGCAGCATCGTTGTTAAATACAGCTACCAGCTCGTTCATTTTGAGGATCAAAGCCGCCGAGATTGTTCCCTCTGGTAGGACAGATTTTGCCTAGATCACCGATGATTCTTTCTTCATCTCAATAGATGGATACCATATGAACTTTACTATGCGCTTTCCCCGCGCATTGTCTATCCGTGATGATCTCAGCATTGCGGACTGTATGGCCGCCACAGGTACCGTATTATATACTCCTACTTATCTTCTCCAAAAGTTGATTATCTTTTACAGCTGTTATGGAGACTATGAAGTCTGAAAAGAAACGAAAAATGGAAAGTAACACAAGGTGTGGCTGTTTGCACCTGAGGTTGACATCGTTCGAGTCCATTTTGTAGTACTGCAACAAAGAAACGCAAAACAGTTACTAAGAAGGTATCTGCATCTTGACCTTATGTCGGCGGTCTCATCTCACAATTTCAGGCAACTATACTTCCAGAGTATCGCGGACCTAAATTGAAGGATGTAAAGGTTGAAAGTGACCTTTTTGATGGTTATAAATTTGGTGTGTAATTTCTCATGGCTAGAATAGGATGCTAATACAATGCGAAGTGGTCATGTCTGACCCGAAGTCGCGAACGGGCGACCAAGACAGGAAAGAATTGATGCAACTGTCCGTCCATCTCACATGCCGAAAGAGAGGAAAGTACCGTAACTTATCTCACAGGATACATGCAAATGGTGGTACTTGCGCTCAGATTGCGACGAACCAGCCACAGCTCGTCGTTATCTACGGTGGTAATATTACACGTAAGTTTTTACCATGCAGATATACATGGCCCTAAAGCGACCTTTCGATGCCAGCCTATGACCTTAAACTATTGATCGATAAAGGGATTTATGATGTCCTAAGGCCAGAATGGGTGACTGATTCCATCGAACTTGGACGTCTTGCACCTCTTGCGAAGAGGTTAGTTTGGGTTGCACCAAGAAAACACACTAACGTTGTGGTTTGCAGGTACTTTTTCCACGCAAGTGATGTCCGTATCCAGGCCGATGACTACGTTGTTGAAGATGAAAATGCACCGCTGGGGACACCAACAACTGCCAAGATATCGGTAACGCCCAAGAGGTCACCGTCTCCTATGGCTCGAATAAAAAAGGAAGAGGCTGATGAGGCCATCGACCCAGCGTTTGCTGAGTGGTTTAAGATAGACAATCCCCTTCACGCGAACGAAGGGGATAGGGTTGAAGCCGACTCAACGACTGAGGCTGATTCTGACAATGAGGATTTAGCAGATGAAACTGAGGATGATTGGCTCAGAGTCGGAAATCCGAATACGGAAACAGCATCTACGGTGGGGAGTCTTTGGGCTTCTCGTTACGCGATCGCTGAGCGAAAGCAGTCACCAGATGCAGATGTTAAGATGGGTGAAAGTGAGGGTGCAATGGAGTACGACCAAACTCTCATCTTCAAGCATTTGTGCGTCTTTGCAAATTATCCGGTTGCCTTTTGGCCTCTCATCGATGATCAAGAGTCTTTTATCTCGATTCACCGGAGAATGCCCGCAAAAATGGTATGAATGTCAAGTCGAAGCACGAACACGAAGTCAATGAAACGTGAGTGTGTCAACGCTTCACGAGTTTGCGTCACTGACGGTACAAGTTTTGACGACATTTCCAAGAAGATAATAGAAAACGGGGGCAAGGTTGCGGAGCTCGATGAGTCTAAGTTGACCCACGTTGTTATAGATAAACGCGACGACAGTCGACGACTTGAGTTAATGAAGCGTACTTCTGAGTGCGTCGTGCTGAAAATTTTATCTTAATTTGTGTCAGCTCATCTCCCAAGGCCTAAACGACGACATCTTGTTGTGACGGAGTTTATCTGGGCATGTTTGGAGGAGCGAACGTTATTAGATGAAGAAGGTGCGTCACTTCGACAGATACTGTTATCTTTTGATTTTGAACTCTGTTAATCCACCGTAGAGTTTCAGCCCTAGAAAATCTGGTGATGCAGTATCGTGTAGTGTACCAGTATGAGTACTACGTAATGTTAAAATCATGGCCGTGTCCCGGTGCTCGGGAAAGGCCGATAACCCAATAACAATTTCAGGCGCGTCCTGTTGGACCTCTCCCTCGATTTGTGCCTCTTTATTCTTCTGTCCGTCTCGAGCTTCTCGTTTCTCTCCTAACATATCGATTTGTCATTCTTGTACATATTAAGGGTGGTCTAGCTATCATCACTTCCCAAGCGGTGGTTTTCGCCGAACTGCTGTCGCCTTCGTCATGGCCGATACACAAGAATCACCCATATCACAGCTGCTTAGGACTCTGGGCCTTACTCGCGAAGACCTAGAGAAACACAGCTATCATATGCGACAGTTTTTAACAGCAGACAACGCAAACTGTCAACGCGCTCTCGAAAAAAAGACCACTCAAAGACCTCATTCTCCCGCCGATGCCAGATCAGTCTCTAAGCCAATCAATCCAGCCTCCTCGTTTACACGTTCAAGGTCCCGCGCGGACTCGTATACCTTTCGAGCCGATTCTCCTCCAGTCACACCCATAAAGTCTGAACATATTGACGGTCTCCCTCCTCTTCGCCATTACAACAGCATGGAAATGGTTATTGAGCGTCAACGTCGGCAGAATAAGAGAGAAAAGAAGGAAAGGAGAGAGAGGGAACGGAAAATACCTTGGGCACTCCCCTCATCCCCATGCAACGCGTCACAAATTGGCGTGAATCTCGATTCATTCATGCATTCACGCGTCGAGGTACGCGTTCTCCACGATGAAAGCCAGAAATCTGGCGATTATGCGCTGTCTGAAGTTTGTAGATTTTTATTGACGCGTCATAGATATTTGTCTCTGACCGGCTCTTATAGGATAGAAACCCCCATACCTTGCCCGAAACTCCACGACGAAGCAAGTACTACAGGGACCATACGATCTTGGGTAGCGTTTCTCAATCTAAAACACACAAGGTATCGTGACGAAGGCTCTCAAACCTCCAAATAAACTGACACTTTCAAGGAACAAAGTACATCGAATCTCGATTCACTAGATGCGCCATCACAGCCACAATCACTCCCCGGATATCCTTTTTCATACGCTGACCGCTCGATACCTAATCTGACGCATTCAGAATTTTCGAGCGCACAGACCTCCCTCCCGACTTTCCCTGTGACACCTCGGAATCAGCGGACGTATGCTTCCTCTCTGAGGCCAGAATTTTCACCTTTACCTCCATCTTCGCCACCACCAGCGTCTTCTCCTGCTGGTACTCCTCATCGGCTAGTCGTTAATCTTGTCTCGTCTCCAGGTCCTATGGGGCCTCCTCCCGAAGAGGACGACTATGAAAGCCTGCCTTATACTTTACCACCTGGTCCGTATTCTTCCGAAAAACCAGATTTATCCTATGCGGCACTGGTGGGGCAAGCTATTCTCTCGTCACCAGAACATAGACTCACGCTACAAGAAATATATGACTGGATTACAATTGTGTATCCTCACTTTAAACGCGGAGAGACGACATGGATGAACAGCATCAGGCATGTTCTTAGCACCACGATCTGTTTTCGGAAAGCGACCCGAGAGCGATCTCTCGGGCGTACGCAATGGGCCATTTGGGATGAGGATCTGGAATGTTTCGAAGGCGGAGGGTTCAGGAAGCAGTTCTGCAAAGACATGATGAAAAATGATACTGCTAAAGAGGCTTCAAAGAGTAAAGGCAAGAACAGAAAACGTACCGATGCAGATTCGGGGGCAGAGGAGAGAAGGGTCAAGCGCTTCAGGAAGGACTTGCACACCCAAGACACTACACCGTTTGCTTCTGCTACAGTCGCCATACACCCGTTATTTCCTCCAATCCGTCCCGCGTCACACCATCAGCCTTATTATGAGAGCTGCATGCAAAACCAGCCTCTTCCTGCGGGCATCATATTTCCTCCTCTTCCCACGGGAGTCAGTTATGGCATTACCTCGCCAGTGAATGCCAGTTCGTCATCTGCGACCCTGCCAGGTGGTGAGCAGGCAGAGGAGAACTGTAGCGATGAGGCAGTCGTTTCCACACCCATTGTATCTCAATCAGACCCATGCTCTGCTTCTGCTTTGTCTTCCACATCTTCAACCCTTCCTGAACTTACTCCGACCCATAGTTCCTCGAGTCCTCCACCGGCGTCGAGTGATTTGATAGCCGTGAAATCTACTATCGACGAAGTTCACCTAGATGCGTTTATCGCTCTTGATAGTGAGGATCGGCGGGGGGATCGGAACAATACAAGCTTGTTTGATCCGACCATATACTGTGATATATCGCCCATGAAGTCTAAAACTCCCGGGAAGATTCTGCACTCAGGGATCAAACTTGACTTCGATGGTGCACTCCAATCTTCGGATGAGGAGGGTTCGTCGGTGTTGGCACGTCCCAAGGCTAACAAAACTTTGGATACAAAGAAGTTCAATGTAAGCTAAAGAGATGATCTCCCGCTGTCTGTACTAATGACATGCTTCTAGAAGGCAACATTACCACCTCTTCCCGAATCTCCAACTCTAAACCGCAAGGCTGCATCTCAGTCGACCAAAGCCTCGAAGCTAGCTGTAAGGAAGCCCAGCAACTCGGACCGCCCAGCGACGCCTATGCCCTCTACACCACCTCGGCGTACACAGCAGTTACCCGTGTCTTCTGTACGCACACCGTTGTCATCGAGGGGTGTCAATCCAGCAGCTTTACACTCGGAGGCTGACGATGAGGACGAGCCCAGTGCTCGACAATTGGACCTAAATAAGACACCGCGGAAACGCGTGATTAGTTCTGGGGCGTCTGTTCCAGCGCCTGTAACCCCTCGTCGGCTCGTGTTCCCTGCCAACCAGAACGAATCGCCGTTTCGGACACCAGCGGGTGGCGGAGTATTTTCACCTTTCCGGACGCCCAACTCTCGATCCATTTTTGATCCGCATGACCCCGGGGCGTTGCTGGACGAGGAACTAAATCGGATGGGTGCAAGTGCAGGTGACTCCCCAGCTGGGCTATTTGGGAAGGGCAAAGGATCACTGCTTTACGACAGCCCAGGAATTTCCACTAGTCCTGGTCAATATGCCAGATGGTGGTGACACAAGTCGGTCCGATCTTTCGTGATGTCTTCATTTGGCTCTACATGTTTTCTTTTGACATGTGTCATTTTGAATGCATATCGTTTCCATATTTCAAGATATATCTACGTATGCTTTGGAAAATCTCGTCTGTATAATAGTAGTCAATTGTATACAAAAACTTGTACACTTGTTGAATTCTTGAGTGGATTGCGAGCAGTTGCTATGTAGTACGCGGAGGTGGTGTCACGCCATGTCACGCCTGTGCATGGAGTTGTGACAATCCTGAGGGGAAAAAGCAAGGTATTGGTTGTCGACATTCACCTGCTCACTTGTCTCTCTAGTTGGCCTCGACATTGCCGACAGACTAACTCCAGTCTTTTCACTGTTCGAAGACATGAGCAAATCTCAGGAATCATCTCGGACTGTGCCTTCATGGACTGGTCAACAGTACACTCAGAATCCGGCATCTGCGGAACGTCCTCCAGAGTTAGAGCCAGTCAAACCCCAGACGCAGGTCTCCCAACAGGCTCGTACACCTCCTCTAGGCTCTGCAACAAGCAGCTCACGATATCCGGACCGCCCAAATATTCCAACAAGAGCAGCAACTCTGAATAGCAGCACCGAGCCAGATCGCAATCTCTTAGCAAACAACTACGTCCCTCATGCCAGGAGTGAAGATTTGAATCACGATGGACATGCAAGCTCCTTTTCTAGACCTTCACCACGGCTTTCGAACGTTCCTCCTGTAGCCGGGGGGAGTAGGCCGTCCACACCTGGGGGATCTGGTAATCACAAATTTCCATCATCTTCAGGACACTCCAGCACATTGGACCATCGTACTAGCCTTTCTTCTCTTTCTTCTGCTCGCTCCGACACTTCCAACAACTCTCTTATGGGAAAACCAACTCCTGCGACCTCCTCCACCTCCACAAGCCTGAGTTTGAGGTAAGCAACTCTTACACTCTTCAAACTCAAAGACCAATCATGATCTCATACTCCTTGTATCTTCACAATAGTAACTGTTCTGCTTGTGGAAAAGTTATGCAAGGTCCGTTTGTACGAGCGTTGGGCTCAGTATTTCACCTGAACTGCTTTAAATGCATGGTACGGTTCTAATCATTCCCCGAGATGATGTCTCATTTTGGCTTAGGATTGCGCGGACGTCGTGGCCTCAAAATTCTTTCCAATAGAAGGATCTGATGGACGGCAACATCCTCTTTGCGAACGGGACTATTTTAGGCGTCTTAATCTAATTTGTGCAAAATGCAATATGGCACTCCGGGGCAGTTATATTACAGCATGCAGTGTGTGAAGTTTTTTCTATACCCAATACTCTGCTCAATTCTTTCTAGACAAGAAGTTCCACGTCGAGCACTTTACTTGTTCGCTGTGCCCTACGCTCTTCGGTCCCCAAGATTCTTATTATGAGCATGAGGGCGACGTTTTCTGCCATTTCCATTATTCTACCCGGTTTGCAACAAAGTGTGTGGGCTGTAACAGCGCGATCTTGAAGCAATTTGTTGAGATCAACCGGAACATGAGGGATGAATGCTGGCACCCAGAGTGCTATATGATCAACAAGGTCCTTCAGTAATTTTCTATTACCTGGTCGATGTCTGACGTCTCCCATAGTTCTGGAATGTGAAAGTTGTTTCTCGAAGGCCGACCAGCTCCGCAGACCTTGACAAAGAGACAGAGGAACCGGCCTATATTGAGGAAGAAAAGCGTGAGACTCCAGCTTCGTTGAAGGAGAAACAAGCTAGAATGGAGCAGCAAGTGTACCGAATCTGGACGTAAGCATCTATCTGAAATGGCCGTAGTGTAGTGCTCAGGTACCCTCATAAGTGTGCTCTCGGCATTTGAAGAATCTAGCGCGGCGTGTATCTCGGATATGCTTAGGCAAGTGAGCAACGGACAATACCTAGACGCAATTCGCATGGCGGAGAAATTCATATTACATGTCGAGGTGCTTTTTGCGGCCATAGATGATCTGGAATACCACTTTTACCGTTTGGTCATGAAGGGTAGATATCCGATGATCCCACATAATACCATATACTGACCACTGGATAGGAATGTCACACGTTCGAGAAGCCCGAATGCTCTGCCGCAAGACGGTCGAGTTATTTACTTTGTTATCGCACACACAAGAAACTGGGTCTCGACGAATAGGAATGACGCAGGAACTTCTTGCACTGGTCACTGGCTTAGCGCATTATTTGAAGATTCTGATACGAATAGCCCTAACAGGTGCGCTGAAGCTGGAGAGAGAATACTCTGTGCGGGAGGCTATGACATCTTTCCTCGATAAATTACATCTCCTTGCAGTGCAAGGGGCTAATCCAGCTGCAAGGAGAATGATTAAAGGTCAGAATGGGGAGGTTCTGTCTCCAAACGGAAATGGGGGCAATTTTGGAACCCAGGCAGTGACATACGGCTTCCGTAGTTTGGCGCCAGAAAACGCCGGCGACTCTCCTTTTAGAGAGGGCTCATCAAAAATCTCATCGAGCAACCCGCCTTCTGATCTCTGCGTTAATTGTAATCTAACAGTAGAGGAGGACTGTGTGCGACTCGGCACTTATCAGCGTTGGCACTCCCACTGTATCCAGTGTGCTCAGTGCGGGAAGGTAGCCGCCGTGCCCCTTCCCAAAGAGCTCGCGCCGAAACATAGTGAAGATAAGGAGGGCAAAGAAGTAGCAAAGGATCAGGCGCCTAGACCCTCGACTGCACGAAGGCCACCTGCCAATGTTGGGGCCTTCGTTTATGAAGTGGATTCTCGAAAGGAGACAACGTCCTTTGGGGAGGTGCCCACCGTTATCTTATGTACTGACCACTCACACAGCGGGTGTCGAAGTGGTTTTCAACCCGTCCAACGCCTAGAGCAGTATGCCTTTTTGCTTAACGTAGCTCTTCGACGACTGTATCTGCTCCTCAAGAAGCAAGGAGTTGTGCCTTTATCTCCAGGTACGCTTCAGAATAAAATATTGTTCCCGTCGGTCACAACCTCACATGCATATCTCGTCCGTCATGCAGTTATAGCTGGTCACGACCCATCTCGGTCATCTGAAGGTTCCGACCCGTACCGCAACTCCACCGATATCATGCGTATGAAGTCTGTTCATCTCGATCGTAAACTGTCTGCGACGCCACGATTGCCCAAGAGGTCTACCATTGTAGAAAGTCCCACTGGAAGAACTGTTCACCCATCCGAAGTGGTACAGTCTCAACGGCAACAAGAACACCACTCGACTCTGCAAGCCGCCTCAAACCAACAGGGCCAGACGCAGTATCAGCAACAGGGATTGCAGCATCTCCACCCTCGATCGCAACACTCATCACCTCCTCCATCTCAAAGAGCCGCTCCCCCGCATCTCGGTAGTCTTTCTGATGCCAATGCTCAGGGTCAATGGCTGCGACCTTCATTCGCACGAAACAATACAGAAGTTATGATAGTTGATGAGAGCGCGCCGAACTCACCTGCAGAAGGAAATCCCCTAATCTCAAACTTGGATGATGGAATAACGTTAGCCGATATACCACAGATCATGGAGGCAGCTCAAGCACGAGAACAACAGCGGTCGCTTCCTCGTGAAAGTTCCATACCTTATATCGCTGAACTTAGTGCACTAGAGTTGGCCATCGTCAAGCACTGTGCTGTTCTTGCTCTGTCGAAGTCTCCTTTGAAAGATCAACTTGATCTGGATGAGCTGCTGGAGTTAGTCGAACCTAAGAAGAGTGGATTCTGGAAGACGTTGTTTAAAGGCGAAAAGAAGAACATCAAAAAAAAAGGTGAGCTGAATTTACCTTCTGGCCATCCTCTATAACCTCTTCTATGCAGGTGTTTTTGGCGTACCACTTGACCTTTTAGTGGAAAGAGAAGGCTCAGATTCGCTACTTGGGGCCACTCGAGAAACACTACGGGTCCCAAGTTTCATTGATGATGTTATCTCCGCGATGAAACAGATGGGTAGGTGCTGCCAAAATTGAAAGTGTATGATAATTCACCCCACGCGTTCCTCAGATATGTCAGTCGAAGGTATCTTTAGGAAAAATGGTAACATTCGAAGATTGAGGGACTTGACTGACGCCATCGATCGAGATCCGTCATCTGTTGACCTTACCCAAGACAACCCCGTCCAACTTGCCGCCTTACTCAAGAAGTTCCTCAGAGACTTACCTGACCCTCTCATGACTTTTAAATTGCATCGACTATTTATTGCCACTCAGTGTACGTCCACACCTACCCCACTTTTCAAGGTATTGACCACCGAGTTCTCACAGCACTTAGTTCGGATTCTGATCGGACCAGGTATCTGCACATGGTCTCACTCATTCTTCCCAAGAGCCATCGGGATACCTTGGAGGTTCTTTTTGTTTTTCTTAAATGGGTGGCGTCCTTTGCACATATGGATGCTGAGACGGGGAGCAAGATGGACTTAGGCAACCTGGCAACTGTGATCTGCCCAAGTATACTCTATGCCCGCGGCCGGGATGCCATGCGAGATGAAACGTTTGGAGGTCTTCGCGTCGTAACCAACCTGCTGGAAAACCAGGACGAGTTCTTCACTGTTCCTCAGGAATTCTTGTCTATACTCCAGGACCAGGAGTATTTTGCCAACTCCTTAGACCTGCCAGGGAAGGAGTTCATGAAAAAATGCGACACTTACATGAAAGTTAAAGGTGCAAATGGACGCCCACAAACGCTACCAGTCAATGGCCGCTCTCAAACGCAAATCCCTCCAAGCGCGGAACGGCCAGCAATGGGATACTCCCAGTCAGAGCGGACAATCAGGCCTCCGCCAGCGTCAAACACCTCAACGATGTCATACCAGCAACCTCTCTCCTCTTATGGCACTCCACCTCTTCCACAAGGACACGTTCCTCAAACCCAGTCTCGGGCGCCGGAGGGATGGTCTGGACCACCAATATCTAAGCCTAGCAATAATGGAGCGCCTGCAGCGCCCTTACCTTCCTCTTACCTGGGCTCAGCGAGTCCGAATACCGATCTATCTTCTAACGCTAATGGGTACCCATCGACCGTGCGGCAGCAAACGTGATGTAACTACATTTCTTACAGTACAGTTATATATTCTCTTATCGTCCTTGAACCTCGTCCGCTTTCTCCTTTTTGATTCATGTTAGTTGTAGTATACCGCATTTCCCCGCCTTTGTACGCTCATTTATCCGTACTACATGGACGAAAACCGCTTCAAAGTACTCACGATACCCTCTATACAACAAATACAATGATTACTAAACCATCTCAATTGAAGTCTCACCCTCAGATATGATTGTACTGCCGCCCCCGCTTGAGGTTCCCAATCCATTAGCAATACCAAAAAATGCTCCAGAGCACTGCCCTGTATGTCAGACTATGAAGAGCGTGTTACGGACAACTCACACTCGTCCCTAGGGAACTGAATCTGAGCTTGCAGGCAAATCAGATGCTTGCAATGGCTGCCCAAATCAAGAAACCTGCACTTCCAATCTACCCAAAGTGCCAGATCCTTCAATACCACTTATTACTGAAAGGATGACTACCGTCAAGCGAAAAATCCTAGTTTTATCAGGGAAAGGCGGAGTTGGCAAGTCCACATTCACAGCGCAGCTCGGTTGGGCGTTTGCCGCCGACGATCGCACCCAAGTAATTCTCACACGAATGCCCCTCGAGTGTTGACTCATCAGAGCGAATTCCCTAGGTTGGTGTTATGGACGTTGATATTTGTGGACCCTCTATCCCCACCATCCTTGGCATTGCCAACGAACAGGTGCATGCATCCTCATCGGGATGGTCCCCCGTTTTTGTACAAGACAATTTCTCAGTGATGTCAGTGGGCTTTATGCTTCCATCTTCTCGAGATGCAGTTATGTGGAGAGGTCCTAAGAAGAACGGCCTAATATCCCAGTTCCTTAAGGACGTTGATTGGGGAGACTTAGACTACTTGGTGGTCGATACCCCCCCTGGCACTTCCGACGAACATCTCAGTATCGTCCAGTATCTCAAAAACAGCGGAATTGATGGAGCAATCGTAATTACAACACCACAAGAAGTTGCCATACAAGACGTGCGGCGGGAGATTGACTTCTGTAGAAAGGTTGGTATCAAGGTTTTGGGTCTGGTGGAGAATATGTCGGGGTTCGTTTGCCCATCATGCAAGACGAAGTCGCAAATTTTCAAACCAAGCACCGGGGGAGCTACAAAACTGGCGAAAGATATGGGAATTGAACTTCTAGGTTCGATCCCCTTAGACCCGCGGATAGGGAAAAGTGCAGACTACGGTGTAAGCTTCTTAGATGAATACCCTGACAGTCCAGCCACCACCGCATACCTAGACATTATTGATCGTAGGTTTTTTAGTTCTTCGCGATAAAACATCTAACAGTGTTTTCAGGGATCAAGGAGATTCTGGAGAAGTAAATAGTAACAGCTTTGCAAAGTTCCATTAATTACATTCACATCGTCATAGAGAATAGGACGTCTAATAATTATTACAAGCTTCCTACACCTATTCAAAGCTGGAATTTTCCTTTTTCCCTTTCTCCTTTTTCGTC
This sequence comes from Rugosomyces carneus, assembly GCA_018221805.1. Classification (NCBI taxonomy): domain Eukaryota; kingdom Fungi; phylum Basidiomycota; class Agaricomycetes; order Agaricales; family Tricholomataceae; genus Rugosomyces; species Rugosomyces carneus. The sequence continues at coordinate 26,255 of JABCKM010019887.1, forward strand.
CTCGGTTTCAGAGTCCTCAAATTCCCTGGGTATCTCTGAAGGGGGCGCATCAGCACCTCCAGGTTGGCTCTCTACAGCTGGCTCTCCGACCGGCTTCACCCCCGCTAGCCCAGGGATAACACCCTCTGTGGTCTCGTGTATGGACACGGTGGACAGTGTCCTCAATAATTTTCGTGTGACCTCACCCCCCGCCATGGATCCAGTTCGCGACCGGGCTGGTACAACGTATCCTTGTTGGCTCTGACTAGGGAAGGCAATACCACTGAAGCCTATCGGATGAGGTTCCGCGTGAGTTGGGCCCTCCAAAAATGTTGGATGTTGTGCGGATACTAGCGGTGAATTATAAGTAGAACCTTGGCGTGAGGGTTGCATGATGCTGGAACGTTGTGCATATGTGACGACGGGATCAGTGGGCGTCGAACTCTGACGGAGGTAGTTCTCAGGGCTTGATGAGACTCGTCCTAGTGGGGCACCAAGTTGGCGATCATTCTCCTGCGATATGCTATGAACCCTCTTATCCTCGTGTGCCTTCTCCACATTTCCGATAATAACAGAGGGCTCTTGGGGTGTATCCTTGTTTTTTGGAAAGGATTCCAGCAGCTGTGTATCTAAACCATGCTTGTGAGGTAAAATGCCTCTCACTTCGTGGCGATATTCTTCAATTTCGTTCCATAAGGCGGTTCGGAAGTCCTCCAATGTCTCGAGCTCTTCAATCTCCCGCCATTTCTCAAATTTTGTTGGGCATACAGGCTCATCCAATTCATCATGGTAAGCTGTTAGCCAAGGGTGTTCGAGCGCCTGGACGACTGTTATACGATTGCTCGGATCGAACTCTAACATCTTTGCAAGAAGATCGAGAGCTATTCATTCCCTTTTTAAGCCTGGTTGACTTCCAAATTATACTGAATTACCTTGGGGATCAGCTGTTGGAAGAATCTTGCGGAAAGGAACAGCTTTTTTGATACGAAGAGATCGAATGTACGCTTGGGCCTTTGGTGTATCAGCAACGTTGCATAGGCGCAATACTTTTGTTACTCACCTTCTCACTCCCGATCTTTTGGATAACACTCTCGTCTGGGGTGCCTATGCGCCGAAATAAAGTGAATAACGGTAATTTCGATGGCACGGCGGCGCACCAAGTACATCAAGCACTTTGTTGAGCTGATCGACTGCCGAAAGAATTAATCAAGAGAACATCCATACGAGATCTTGTTTGCTAACCATAGCTAAAGCTAACCGTCAGGTGATGCGCAGCGCGGTAGATGCTATGCTTACTCCTTTCCTTTGAATATAGGTTTACCGAGCAGCAGTTCAGCCAATATACACCCTATTGACCAAACGTCGACTGGATCGATCGGTCAATCAGGATCTGTAGATTTCGATGTGCAATGAAAGAACTGACTAGCTGTATTATACCGCCTTGAGACAGATATTCACGTTGTTCATTGAGTTGGAATTGACTCGCGGGATTAACTTACCGAAACGCCAGCATAATTTCTGGCGCTCTGTACCATCTTGTAGCAACATATTCTGTGAGGTGAGTAGCGTTTTCGTCTGGTAGCGAATCAAAACCTCTACTAAGTCCAAAATCGCAGATTTTTAGCTCGCAGTCGGAGTTTACAAGGAGGTTTCCAGGCTTCAAGTCTCTGTGAATGACAGAAGCTGAATGTACGTATTTCATTCCTGTAAGGTGGCACTGGTCAGATCCAAGGACCCCATCAACACACGATGGCTAACCTCTCAAAATCTGATAGAGAAAGTATTGCACATGTTCATTGGTAAGGGGTTGACCAGACTTGATTATTTGATGGAGATC
>JABCKM010019887.1:28429-40302 GCA_018221805.1 Rugosomyces carneus
AGTGCCCGTTTCGCAAGCTGAACTTTATCAAATACACGAGTGACAAGTTTAATAGCCACGGTTTCTCCGGATATTTCGTCCGCAGCAGAGCTATGGACTGGAGTGATTAATTGGATGGTTGACCCTAACATTGATTTACGGACATTACGACGCCATAAGCTCCGGAACCCATCTCGCGGATCAGTTTCCATCGTCGTTCTACATGAAATACCTTCCCGAACGACGATAGGAGTGAGTGATAACCTCTTTACTTGAACGTCAAGTATCCGTTTTTTTGTGTAGCGCATGCGTAGACATACTTTCGTCGCAGATTTTCCTCAGAGAAAGAGTTGGACGACCTTCTGATTCTTGATCTGCCTCGATCAACGTTCCACTCGCCTTGGGGTTGCGCGGGCGATGTTGATCTGTCATGCTTGCTTTTTGACTTTGTGGAACTGCTTCGGCGACGACGGCTATGTGGGCTGTGATGCCCTGGGGAATGAGGTACCATTTATCCGGGATAGAGCTATGAGCGGGGAGAGATACAAATGTGCTGCGGTCCAAGTCGTGTTAGCAGTTTAACAGGTTGTAAGGTCTCAAAAAACATGGGCCCTGCTGATGAATTGATGATGCCTGGTTGAGAATGGCGATCTTCGCGTAATCGAATGATTAGATCTCTTCTCATCTCAAATCCAAATTAATAACCTCGAGGAAAGGTGGTATCAGATTATGCATAAGAGTATAGGAGTATAGATATGTTACGGTATATAAGTTTAGCTATGCAAATTAAACAACAGTGGAATCCACTACCATCTCTGCTAGTGGGGTGGGACTGTCTAGGGTGGTGGCAGGCGGTGTAGATATATTGTTTTCCTCTTGATCACCAAATATGTCCAAAAACCCAGCAACACGAGCCTTGTTGGTTCCCTTTTTGTTCACAAAATCTCGAAGGCCTGCTTTCAGGCTGGGTTGCTTGTCAACCAGTTCACGCAGCTGGTCTTTTGGCAGTTGTAATAATGCCCCGAAGCTAGCTGGCGCAATCACTTTTGCGCAACGAATGAATCCTTCCCAAAGGGGAGGGTTTGTCCAGATTTTCTTCGTAATCAGCCTTGAAAGCAGTGTTGTGGACACAAATCCAACAAGAGACTTGTATGTTGTTACCGCTTGGATTACCTAGTAAAACGGGTCACATAAATAGGTATCAAGATAGCATGACACTTACTGTTCGCAGAAACAAGACGGGTAGGACGGGTTCGTCCATAATTTGCTGCATCACCACTGCGAGAATTTCGGATCGGAAGACATCGGTCATTGAGAAACAGATGCCAATTGCTGTGGCAGAACGTGAGTCCCAAAGCTCCGATTCCAACCCAAAATTCAGCATCATACCTTCGATTGCGCTTTTCAAACCTATCTCCTTTTCGGATTCATGCAGGAGTACCATTAGTTCTGCTGGTGTGAGAAGCTCGCTTTGCCGAACGCGCGGTAAATTCGAAGTCACGCTGCCGAAGGTTTGGGGTGGTGTTGTCACGACTGAGCTGAAGACGGAACGAACCAGCTGTTTTGGCTCAGCTTGTCCGTTCAGAATAGAGACAATTCGTGGCAGGTGTCGCATGATATCCGGCTGCACGGGTTTAGCATAGTCAGTTATCGAATTATGTTTCAAGGGATTATTCACCTTATCCATCTCTGCGATAATCGGTATCAAGAATCGTGCATCCAGGTCTCGTTCGTTGATTAGTGCCTTTACTAAAGCCACTAGTTGGGCACTCGGACGTCCGTGCTCGGTGAAGATGGTTAGCACTCGGAGAGCAAGACTTTCGGCTCCTGGTGGACATGTCCGCATTAGCGTCAAAAGCTTCCCATGGCTAGAGCCGAGCGACCGAACAAGCGCCGTTATTAGCTCTTGTATGGCATTCTGCACTGTAGCATCCATTTGCCCATAGGCTGCAAATATTCTGCTTCGCGTCAGACAAACAGATGTAATCCTAGTTGAACCCTCTCACTCATCCAAAAATTCGGGAACCTTTACGGAGAGTGCGAAAAGTAGCTCCACATGCTGAAGAACTTGCGATGTCTTTGCAGGAAGTTCAATTCGTTCCGGAAGATACGGAGTATGAACCAAATCGTCTGACGGGAGTTGTCCATCTTCCATATTCTCTTTAGTATGGTCATCATCATAACCATTTTGAGAGACGTCGGGTTTGTCCTCGAGTTCCGGCGTTACTGCATTTAACGGCTCCCTTTTGATTGTTGTCAAATCGTCTTCGGTTTTTGATGATTCGTTGGTGGGTCGTAACTGAAGTTTTCGAAGCATTTGCAGCGCGAATTCACGGATCATCGTATCCATAGGTTGGATATTGGGTACCCAGAGCTTCACAGTGTTGATTGCTGCTCCTCTTGTTTTCTTCTCTGAACAAGTATTTAGCGGACTAGGTTCAGGTGAGGTTTGGATGACAACGCACCAGGGTGGGTTGTAAGCTCCAGTAGAGTTGTCAGTGCGTCTGTTCTCATTGATGGACGATTGACCACGAGACCACGAAGGGTGGTGAAGCCAACTTGCATCCTGTCGGGGCTGATTATTGGTTAGATATGTTACCAGTAGTACTACGAAGTCTAAGGGTCAATCAACCTACCTGGAAAAGTCAGTGCAAAGGTCACGCAGCAGGCTCAGCACGTCACTGGGGACATTAGGCAGGTCAAGCAAAAACCGAGAAAATGTCCGATCTTTGCCGTCCAGAAGTGTCTGGTATGATACTACGATTTGGTTTAACCAAGTGTCATAATTAGTTCGCTGTAGAGGTAAAAGTTTCATAACAGAAATATATGCTGACTTTAATAGATACGTACCCAGTTAGCATCTTCCGCTAGTCTAAGCTGATCGTTGTACCATTCCTCGTTCATCCAGGTTGTAGCGAGTCGTATTCTGTGGGAACAAGGTATTGAAAATGTATACCCTCATCCGCTCCGATGTGCAGCCCACCTTGATGGAAAATCAGACATGATATAATCGCAAAGCGTTTGCCGCAGCTGATCCTGCCTCAGATAAAAATCATGGCCACTACCTTCAACGTCCATCGCTTCGCCTTCTATCTGGGGTGGTTCCGCCACACGTGTTACCATCCTAACAATAAGTAACATCCAAATCTCTGTCGCCGACCGACCTCCCGCCTGTGTCGATTCGACTGGTAATGCATCCCCACTGATCCTTAAGTCTTCTGCACCACCCCATATACGCTTGATTACACTTCCAAGTTGCCGCGATCGTTCATCTTCGGCAAGTTCTCGTGGGGGCGGCAACTTGAAGTCTATCAATGGTAGATCTGTTGTCAAAGGTGTCGCGTCAGCTTCCAGTGCCTCAGCTGATGCATCTCCGGACAGCTGTAAAACGTGGATGGGTGAGAAGCCCGATTTTCGCTAGAAGAGAACATAAAAACCTCTTCATTCAGACGATCGGGCTCATATTCAAGTTCTTCCTGATCGATGTCCATCTGTAACGGGTCAATAGGCTCATTTTTCACGATGTCTGGTGGGGGTGGCGTCGATATCGTTGGTATAGGCGGCAGCTTGGTATGCCCATCCTGAGGCGTATAAGACCGCGCATGCTCGTTATCCGCTTGTACTTGTGCAACAGCTTTCCTTGGACCCGCAGGAACCTGGGGAGTAGGGCCAGGCGCAGGAGCAATGGGCGCGGCGGATGATCCGAGCCTGACGCTCTCCCGATATGCTTGCACGAGTCCGATGAGGAACGGCTCGGAAAACGCTTCAAGGTTGGCAACAATGAGATCGGTGATAAGCGTGGCAGGGAGGGTTGTGAAATCAAACAACGCAAGAGAGTCGACACTGTTGGTCGTGGCCGCTCCAGGTAAATTTACTGGTTCTTGTTCCAATCTAGGTCGCTTGACGTCCACAGGCTCAGTTGTACTGTTGGTTGGTCGCTTTCGTGAGTCGGCGTCGAGTTTCCTCTTCTTCTCATCGATTACAGCTTTCTCCATGCGAGCGGCTTGAATAGCAAGAGCTTCATTTATTTGAGCAACGTAAGAAACATTCGAGGGTACCCTGTGTCAGATTTAGAATCTATAGCTCTGCTTGAGCAAGGGAAATTACCTAGAGATGTGAACCAAGAGAATCCGAACGGATTTTTCTACACTTTTGATGCTTGACGCAGGAAGACCAGACAATGCCGCTGGTGTCCATTGTTTCAATGCTGTTACAACTAGAGGAACCATCGCTGGACGTAGTTTTGTTAGAGCAGCCCAGCTGTTCAGCATAGCAGATAGTAAGTCGACGTTTCTGAGACGTAGCTCAGCAGAACCCAGTATTCACAATTAATTAGTGACTCACTGGCTCGAATACAGCGTAGTAATCACCGACTCCAAATGTTTTTTACCTTCGTGTTCTAACTGGGCGACAGGGATAAACGGATGGTCGGGAGGGCAAAATGAAAGATTAGGGTCGTTCTCGTTCCGCATCTAGAGGTAACACAGTTGGTCAAATAAAGGATCCCAGATATGCTAAAGAGAAATAGACGCACTCTAGGATCCGAAACACCTCTCGTCTGCACCAAGATCACCCTCTGAACAAACTTCATGGCGGACAGTTGAACACCAGTGCTAGTATTTGGTGCCCGGAGAAACTCAATTATCTTGTACTTGCACGCTGCAAGGGTGTCCCAAGCAGCTGTTTTGTTGCGGTTAGTGCATCTATGTGATATTTAAGCAGTCATGGGTGAATATCGTGCCGGGCAAGAACTTACAGGAATCGGAAGAGCAAGGGATATGTTGTAGTCAACGTTTGTACAACTACTTTGACAATGGCAAGGTTGGGGTCTTCTATAAGTTGTGCGAGCGTATCTAGTGTTTGAAGGGCGACTGGGAACCGACAGAAAGAAGTGTAACACGAATCAAAAACTTATAAGATTCTCAGAATGGGTTAAGACTAACTCTGTGTGCGTTGCTCAATAGACAAGCTGGAGCGACAAACAGCAAAATGGAGCAGGTCAATGACCCATTTCTTTAGCAAAGAATCACCCGCATTTACGATGAGACTGGTGAGGGTACCAACGAGGATAGGCAGTGGGGCTGGTGCATTTTCAAGTTGTTCACGTAGACTGGCAAGCAAATCCGCCTGTTCCCTTGAATTTTGTGGTACTTTTAAAGCTGCTTGTAGGATATGCAGAGGATCCACAGGGTTGCTTGCCATCTCAACCACCACCAATAACGCGATGGTGTGGGTTTCAGCACAAGTCACCCCTAACTTAGGGTTTTGCTGTAGTATCACGTGCACACAGAACCGTAAGTTTTGTTTTTACTGAAGCGAATTTTAATCCATTCATGAGCATGTAAAATTTATTGTTTGCGCTAATACATGTAGAGTAAAAGACAAGCACAGACTATGTTTACTTGAGAGGGATGCTACCGCGAGTTATCAATACCGAGTTCAGAGCAAAAACGAAATACTCACAATCGCGATGCTAGATAACGCAAAAGATAAAAAGTGAGTCGTGTCGTGCCAGAAAAAGATATAAGCATTTTATACTGACAATGTGTTGCACCGATCTAGTGAATAGAACAGTTAGATGGTTGTAAATCTAGATTCCAGATGAAAGCACATACACCAGGACGACCGTGTTTAACGGGATGATACGAGACAGAAAACTCGCCGAGGTAATGTCCGGTCATTTCAGGTTTGATTTCCACCGAGTTAAACACCTGAATGAGCACATAATTACTTCAGTAAATCAAGTCCACCCTCCCCAACGTTAGACCAACAAACCTTCCCGTTGTAGATCCCCACTACAGACCCAATCATCTCAGGCACAATAATCATGTCCCGCAGATGTGTTTTTACGACTGCAGGCTTCTCATTTGGGGGAGCCTCTTTCTTCGCTTTGCGTAGTTTTTTGATGAGTCCCATTGGGCGACGCTTAAGACCACGCTGGAATCTGCGGCGAGCGCGGGCGTGAACGAGCTAGTAGTTCAACTGGTTTGTCTATCTCCCGTTATTTAATACTTTATCGGTACGCACATCAACAAACTGTTCCACCGTTAACTTGAGATAAATAAAAAGTTCATGCAAAACGCACATCTTCATTATCCATATCTAAAAGCTTGTCAAGCTCAACACCTCGGTACGAGAACGTACGAAAGGTGCGCTTCTTTTTGAGCTCGGCAGCTACTGCAGGGTCGGTAACGCTGGAATCAGCCTGTATATAGTCAACACGACTAGTATTAACATGGCAAGAAACAATTAGGGGGTCCAAATACGCACCATATTTAGTCGTAGTCGTCGTCCAGTATTTCAGTGATGGGTACGAATTAGTGGACTGTGGCTTGGTGAGAGAATTGTTACGTAATACTGTATAGTACTAGCGTCTTTGATGTCATGTTCCTTTGGTTATACCCAAAACTTTCGGATAGAATCCACGAGTCCTCCCTTTGCGGATTAAATGTGAGTACATCGTTCCCGGTCTCTATGATGTTAATACCAGTCAACTTATAACCTGTCTCTAGTGATTTGTGGCTGCCGTACCCCTAACTTTTTTACACACAATCTAAAGTGAGTTCTTTCAATGATTATTGTCACATTTGCACAATCTTAGGACATCTGTAGAATGCGTCATCTTGCAGCATACCTCCTTCTCCAAATTGGTGGCAATGCCGAACCATCTGCTGCTGACATCACGAAGCTTCTTGGGACTGTAGGAATTGAATCAGATGAAGGCCGCCTCGATACGCTCATCGCAGAGCTCAAAGGAAAATCCATTGATGAGGTATTTGTTTGCTTGGGGATAGTACACTTTTGAGGAATTGACCAAGCGGTACTTTTACTGCAGTTGATCAGTGAGGGATCGTCAAAACTTGCTTCTGTTCCGTCTGGTGGAGGTGGTGGTGGAGGTGGTGGAGCCGCTGCTTCATCTGGTGGTGGTGCACCCGCTGCAGCTGCTGAAGACAAGAAAGAAGAGAAGGCCGAAGAGAAGGTTCGTATCCGAATTCAGCTTTTGATTTCGACTAATGTCATGAATAGGAGGAATCTGACGATGACATGGGCTTCGGTCTGTTTGATTGATGTCTATACGGTACTTTACACTTGTATGTATTACTCAGACAATACTCAATGCTTCTCGGAGCGCCGCTTGATAATCCCGTATGTGGAATGAGGTAAATGGGCTGTGGTGTCTGATATGATTTGATTGAAAGGCTCATTTACCAGTGATGAAATTCGGAGTTTGGTCCTTTATGTTTAACCGCAGACGCCGAGTCGGTGTCTCATCCACGATTCACACTAATTAGCATGACGTTCGGCAGATTTACTGTAATAGTTGGGATCAGAAGTAATATATCACTCATATACATTATTATATTCTTTGCTGCACGCAGAACGGAGCCGGTGTTCCGCCTGAGTCGGACCAGAGATAGGAGCCGGCGGGCCAGGATTACAAAAAAGGGTTTCAGTTGTGCCCCAGAGGATGGAGTATTTGGGAGAGGCTGAAATAATAATATTCGCCGCCGGAGTCAGGGCTGGCAGAGGGTGGTGTGAGCGGCAATTACCGGCATGGGAAGGACTGACCGGCGGCAACTGTGTTACCACTCTCTATCGCCGGTGCATGTCTGAAGCGTTCTTGCTGCAACACCCCTGCACATGGACCATTATCACCCCTCTCAGCTCCCTTCTTCCTCTTCCACCTCCTCCTTCCTCCCATCCTCTTTCGACAACGAAGAAAACCCCGATCCCTCCCAAAACCAGATGAAGGCCCCAAAGCGTAAAAGATTGGCTAAAGTTCGTTCTTTCCCACTCTCATATCCACCCACAATACTCCAACTTTTTTTTCCTTCCCAAAGGCTTGTGATGCCTGCCATAAAAGCAAACGCCGCTGTGACGGTACAGGTTTGTCCCTTCAACCCTTCTATACTTATCACCTCTTATCTCTACTCTCAGCTCCATGCAGCAACTGGTAGCTATTCCTTCCTCCCACCACCCCCCTCTTTTTCTTATCTTCCTAGTTATTATGCTTCAAAAGCATGCACATATACAGATGCTTCCGGTCGTCCGGTACCTGCACCACGCCCCTTCAAAACTGAGAGACCAGACAGCGAACAGCGAACCCTCCAACCGTCAACGTCTACAAACCCACTGCCACCCCCGCAAGAAAGGGACCTTTCTGACGAAGACGCACTCAAACCACAGAACTCCAACCTCTCACAGAATAGCGGTCCACGAAAAAGATTTAGGAATGAACGAGGGAATGCTGTTGCAACTGACGATATCTCAAACTCCATACCTATCCCCATCATGGATCCTGCGATTGCAGGTACCATCGACAGGCCCGTACCACCCGAACTAGATCACTCACTTACTCGTGAACTGACGAGCTGTACGTACCTTACGGGATTCCTCCTGTCTTCTATACTCACACCCACCCTCTCTCAAAAGTATTTTTCACACACTGTCACCCTGCTCGAGTTATCATCCACAAACCGACATTTTCCGCTAACCTTGCTCATAACCGGGTCCCTCTGCATCTCGTCCATGCCGTATGTGCTCTGGCTGCACCTCTATCAAAACAACCACGCCTTCGCACCACCCCCTCCCGATTTGCTGGAAAACGCTTTGCACAGGAAGCAATGTCTCTTATGTTTGATGGTGCAGGACGACTCGTATGTGAACGTAATCTTGCGACCGCCCAAGCATTATGTCTCCTGCAAGTCCATGACCTCAGAACAAAAGATGAGAACATGTCATACAACTCACGATTCCATGGTCCGTGCCCCTGTACTTCGACCCTTTTCAATCTGCTGATTACAATACAGACCTTGCCATGCAGCTAGTTGACCAATTAAATGTGTATGGCCCCGACTATCCTACTCTCACGCCCGTCCCCTCTCCCGAATTCATTCAGGCGTCAATTGAGCGTGAAGCCGTGAGACGCATATTCTGGCTGATCCATTGTATGGATGTTATGGCGGCCATCATTTTCAAAAAACCTATGGAACCCTTGAACGAATATGGCATGCGCCTCCGCCTACCTGCTGATGAAACTAGTTTTGAGCTCGGGGTGCACTCTACACTTCCAGGTACGTAACGTAACTGGCCCAACAGCAGTACCCTTCGAGTACACAGCAATCAACGAACCCCCAGCAAGCCCATCAACCACTGCCACACGCGCTTCAAACTCGACGCATTGCTGACGTACGGAATCCCCCAGTAACAAGCGCACGCCCATCATCCCATCAACATGATTCGTCATTCAACCGCAGGTCCCCTAATAGCGCTTCACCCACATCCCTTCACGTCGGCCGACAGATTGAGGACCTGCGAATACACAACGGTGCTACCAGCAGTCACAACCGAAGTACATCTCTGCAATCACAGCTGAACCCTCCCCATAGTGATCGAGATGCTGGACGAGGGATGTCAGGTTCAGGGACGACAAGTGTAGGCATGGGGTTGACGCATGGTGGGAACATTGTGGAGCGCGAAAGGGAACACGAAGTCTCACACTTGCATGTACCGCCCATTCGGCGGTCGATACATGATGCGGACTCGGACCCCAGCATGCAGGATGGAGTTAATGGAACACGGTCTGGCGGGGGAGGAAACGAGACTGATAACTTGATGTCGGGGCAACCGAGGGGTATGGGCTCAGGACACAATCTTTCGGGAGACGGCCCGCAGCAGTCACTTCCTTCATTGAAATCTGTTGGGCTGCTGGCTGTCCAAGTCCAACACCAGGTGTCAATGCCTGTGGGGTTGCAGTGGCTTGCGAATGAATCACGGTAACATTAATTTCTTACCTTGCTGGTCAATGGAGCCCGCAGGGTTTTTTCTTATTTTTCTGATGAGTTTCTTATTACTTGTGGTTGTAGTAACCAGTGTCACCCTACATTTGTCCTCACCATAAACTAAAACTCCCCATGTCACTGTCAGCATGAAGCATTGTAGAAATTTTGACTACGGGTATACGTTATGCTTTATATGTAGCACGTTATTTTTATAATTTATGGATGTCAGGTCGTTCGCACAGAATAATCACCATTGTCATTCAGTCTCGGTTATGGGCAAAGACAGATGTCAAATCAAGAGGCCATGCATTCACGTCTCAGACTTCTTTAAATTACGGTGGAGTTCGGGTTTAACAAGCACGACTCGATCAAGGAGTTTCTTGACCACATCATCCTTCGCCTGGTTGAACGAGGCCGTGATAGTCTCAAGCTTCTCCTCCGTCTCTTTATCTACGGCACTTTGCGCAGTTGAGGTCGTGCCAGCGCGCTAGAAACAATTGGATGAAAAAGCCGAGCAAGTCAGTCTTGACAAGAGCATTACGATAGAGACGTACTGATGATTCAAAAGCCCTGAACTCCTGCTCCTTCGCTTGCTTATACTGGTCAATTTCTTTCGTTGCTTCGGCCCGAGCATCCTTGAGTCTTTGTACACGGTCTGTTGATAAAATCCTCGTAAGTCCGATGGACATGAGTGAATAGCAGGGTTATATGTTAAACGAACACTGGCGGGCCTGTTGCACGATCTTTGCCGCTTCTTTCTCAGCTTCAAGAAGGGTCTGGATGCCTTGTGATTGTTGAGCGGCCTTAAACAGACAGCGTTAAAGTAAAGTAATTATGTATACAATGCGGTATATACATACCATCTACACAATCGGAATGGAAGTCAAGGGCAAGAGTTGCTTGCAACTCCGATCACGGGAACCTGCCCTATGTGGGGCTATGGTTTGAAATATTATTTCTGTTTTCTCCCTTCGCCTCAAATATATTTGCCATCTGTACGGAAATGATCCTGCGAGTATTACTACGAGGTAATAACAATGCCCATTTGTACCTGTCCCCAATTCAACCCGAAGGCTGCGCCAGGCTAATTGGCATATATAACTAGTCTGCAAGCCCATGACCTGAGTGTCGCTTTCCTAGGAACTCTCCCAACACAAATTGTGGAGGCTGTCTCCCAGTTGAAGGCCTAGCTGCTACTATAAATGCTACAATATTATTGATAAGTATATTATTGAAGTCACGAAGAGCATCAATATGCCAAATCGAAGGACTTCTACGCTTCTTATTTCCGCCCTTGGCCTCTCTGAGCTATATAAACCTCCTGTCAGCATGACAAAACTTGGGCTTGACGAAAATGCGTTTCTCTCTTAGCGTCCCTGTGATATTGGCTGCTTGCCTCTCGCCGAAAGTTTGTGCCATTGATGTTCAGAAACCGGGCCTCAAACTGCCTCAATCAGCCCGCACTCACAGAGATGCTGTGGAGAGGATTTTCTTACAGAGTTACGACGCATACAAGTAATTCATGGGTTCGCTATTTTTCAGATCTCTTTTTTAAACAATGACACAGAAAGTATGCATGGGGTCATGATGACCTTACTCCGCAAACCAAATCTTATTTTGACGGCAGAAACGGATGGGGTGAGCAATTCTCTTAAAGAGATGCATCAAGCATTTTTGAAACACCCACAGGTGCTACTATTGTTGACGCTATGACGACTTTAGTCAGTTCTTACCCTCTCTACTGAGTCATCATTGCTAACAGATCTCCAACAAAAGCACATTATGGATCAAAAGGTATATTTGCATATCTCTTTTTTGTTTGAAAGTTTTCTTTTACAGTGGAACAGGTCCTCTTTGCCGAGGCAGTTGCCTTCTCGAGTAAGATAGACTTTAGCAAGTCTCAAACACCCGACACTGTCAGGTGCGAACCTCTTCATCTTGTATTTTCGCATCACTAATCAACTCGACAGCGTGTTCGAAACTACGATCCGCTATCTCGGCGGGTTGCTGAGCGCATACGAGCTGAGCAACAGGCGATTCCCGGCTCTTCTTCGTAAAGCTCAAGAAGTCGGCGATAAGATGGCGTATGCATGGGTTGGCGTGAGCACTCAA
>JABCKM010019888.1:0-14535 GCA_018221805.1 Rugosomyces carneus
GGTACTCACCAATCTTCGCTGTGAGTGGTGGAATAAAGTTGCGATCTTGCGCTCAATTGCCTATTGCAGGTGGTATAACTCTGCTTGTAATAACGAAGACCTGGACGTAAATAGTAACCGCCAGAGTTTCCCCGATCCAAGCGATCGAGACGACTCCCATCCTTTGGATTTTAACACCTTCATTCCTACGAACGACCCACTCTTACCAACGGGGTCCAGTCACGATTCTGAGGCAGAATCACCTCTACAAAACGCAGGAGTAATGGTCAGTCGGGATGAGGCATTCTCTCGTGCGATGGGTGCCATGTACTGGACTGGGTACTGGACAGCCATGTATCATGCAAGCCTTTCAGAATAGCATGTGGACGACGCTCAGTCCATTGCTACTGTTAATGTTGATTACATCTATGTTACTCATAAAGCTATTTCGACATCTAGTCTTGCTAGGTAGGAGTATATGTCTGGCGACATCCGATATTTCAAAATCCCGGCAAATATCATGACGGATCGCGATTTTTTCCTCACCGCGACCAGAGTCTAAGTCAGTATTAGCTAGTATGCTTGCGAAAAATAGCGCCACGAACCGTCTGGCGCGTTGCATCTGGCACGATTGATGATTTCACCTTCCGATGGATGCCGGCTAGAGCTTCCATTGTAAGCGGTAAGTATGTCTGCAAATTTCGTTGCAGTGCGTTATGCAAGTCCTTGAAGTCTTCGGCGCGCCGTGTGATCCTTGCAACATCTCCGGAAAGAGGAATAAGCTCCGTCGACTCCATAATCTGTACCTGGATCAGGGAGAAGACAACGAGAAAACAAAAAAAGCCTCACGTCAATTGCAATCTCTGGCTTGCCTGCCGCGATTTGATCTTTGGCCTCTCGAATGCGCAACAACTGCACAACTGCTTCCCTATCCTTACTGACAGCCCTATTGGTTCTTTCGTAGTGCCGAACAATATCGACAGCCGTTTTTTCCAGTACACTGTCCCTTTCTTCAAGACTTGGCTTGGAAATAGTGTTGCTAAGTGCGCGAGCCAGGCAGGAAACAACCGTAGAATAGTCTTCAGCAAGATTATACAACTTGATCGCTTCTGAAATTCTGTCATTCTCCTCTGAGTGTCGGGCGGCCTTCACAAGAATCTGTTCGTTGAACTGCTTGGTCCCTTTGAGATGCAGCAAAGCAATTCCTTGTTCAATGACTCCGCTCTGAAATTGCGGTAGAAGTAGCGGTTTTTAATTATTATATATGGACTCACAAATCTCGACCCATCAGGCCTATATCCTCCGACAAGCTCTTCCCAACTTGGACCGCCATTGCCTAGCACAATGATGCGTCGAACTTGTTCCCATGCACTTTCAACTTGCTCCCTTCCAACCTCTCCTTGGTCAGCAACAAGACAGACGCAGTAGACATATTGTAATGCTTCTTTTGCATCCATCTTGACGAATTGACGAATATATCGCCATATCAATGTTGAGATATTGAGCGCCGGAGGTGAAGCGGGAGAGAGCGAAACTAGTGCAGCATCGATTAGACCACCGAGATTACAAAAAGAGATGCCTTACGAGGAGACATATCCGACGTCTCAGCACGGGAAGAAGCTCGAAGAAGGCCATGATAAGCAAGACTAATGGCCAAATGCACCGCCTCAACCTCAGTTTCTTGGTGCTCCCATAAAGTTGCAACGGCCTAAAGTGGACTGTCAGCCTCAACGAAACTGGCATGATGTAACTTCCTACCTGCTCGAACTGGCCACACATCAGGAGCACACTAGCCCAGAGCCCTCGTTTGCCCTGTTGGTTTGGAGGGCCATCAAAGTGACGTTCTCCGTAGCTTAAAAGAACGTCAGACAATGTCCGAAGACCACCCTCTTCATCCTCATCCACCTAATTGGAATTATCAAGCGTGATGAGCATATGCCGAAAGGCTGACGAACCATAGCAAGTTGTAGCCACATCCAATCCTCAGTGGTAGTAGTCACCTGTTGGACGCTTCTTCGAGTTGGTTCAAGCTTGCCCATAAGTTTGTATAATGCCAGTTTGAATGGGTCTGCCGTAGCCGAATGCAGCATATGTGCATTGTAAATGCTCTGCAGATTATCACGGTGGGCTTTGGGAAGCCTAGTCGCCCAAGTCTCAGATGAGTGAGAAAACAGAATAGAAAGCAACAACTTACTTCCGGTCAGGAGATTCAACCCAGGTTCTAAAATGGTTGAGAAAGCTCGCTTCACGGTGCTGGATAGCGTCCTGAAACCGAAGAGCTTCTGCTAAAGCTTCATTTGCGTGTCCCGTGCGGACGAGGAAAAAAAGTCTTGCCCATAACGGTTGACTGGCAATCAGCTGTTATACAGACCAATCAGGTAACAATCGACTTCTAGGAGAGAAGCGCATACCTCAATCCTCTCTTCCCATTCACCGTCATGATAATAGCGAACAAATACAAACGCGCGAACTTTATTGGAAATGCTCGGGTCGCCCCCAAGACGAGCTTCTGTTGGCCTTGCCTGGATGGTCCGTTCTAAGACGTCCCAGTATTGTTCCTCCAACGCCTCCCTGGCACCCTTTGCAATCTGGCGTCTCAGAGCGCTAGCTTCACGAGACTCTGGATCACCGAGATAAGCGCGCGCGTACTTTCGCTCCAAAATTGGCGCGTTCAAGATATGAGCCCCGGAATGCTCGATGGGGGGCAAAAGGGGGGGTTCCCCAGTAATTTTATCGAGTACGTGAAAGACTTGTGTCATACGGGTATATTTTGACTGAATTCTACTCAGTCAAGCTTCAGCCGATGAACAAAATGAGAAACTCACGTCAGGGTCAACGACAGTTGAAGCAGAAAGCAATGAGTGGACGATAGGGAACGATGTACCACGGAGGCGGGCCGTGTTGAACTCCACAATGACCCGGTCATACGCCATCATTTTGGTTTGCATTTGCATAGAAACGCTTGGAGAAACGCTGGACTGCTGTGCCAATC
Source organism: Rugosomyces carneus (assembly GCA_018221805.1). Taxonomy (NCBI): domain Eukaryota; kingdom Fungi; phylum Basidiomycota; class Agaricomycetes; order Agaricales; family Tricholomataceae; genus Rugosomyces; species Rugosomyces carneus. Next base: position 2,972 of record JABCKM010019888.1, read on the forward strand.
TTGAGTTTTTCGTTTAGCAAGTCGGTGATGCTCACCATCAGCGAGGTCTTCCCATGCGTGCTCTTTTTCAGCTCTTTCAAGTCAACGATGGCGCGACTATCCGCACCACCTAGGCGACCTCCGAGCTCCTCAAACACACGCTTTTTTTTTGCCTCCCAATCTCTTTGACTCCTCTCCTCCAATGCCCGATAGAACTCCTCCTGAGTTTCCTTCCTCCCTTCTTCGATAGTGGATATCAGATTTTGTTCATGTGCATGCCGTAGATATCCTGAAACGTCTGTGTCTTGAAGAGGCTGTAGAGGGGTAAATGTAGTTGAGGTGTTGAGATGAGCAATGGAATTTGTCAAAGAGGACGCGTCAACGTGAGCTTGTGCAAGCAGATAATTACTGTAGATGTCATTTGAGACCACTCTACATTCAGTCGCAATAAGCCCTCACTCACGCACGATCAGTGTCTTCAGCCGCGCCAGGCCTGCGGGAAACGAGTCGTCGAGACTGTGCTTCTACTTGATCTAGAGAGAGATGGACCGAGGGCAGCTCTGTCCTCGACAAATGCGCTGTTAGCGATTTCGACGATGTCAATAAGGCAGACAAGTCGGACGACATCCTTGAGATGGGCGTGGCGTAGAAGACGCGTCGTGTTGAACCTCAGAACGCTTTTATTTGGCTAAAGCTTGGTAACCAAGCAATCCCCTCTCGATATCTATCCATGGACAACACAGTAGACGACTCGAAAATTACGCGTCTGCCCCCTCTGAATTTACCGCCAGTACCTCCTCCAGCAGAAATTTATGATGTCCATCGCTCGGCGCATACCCCTTTGATTATCGACAACGGCTCAACCCACTTCCGTTGGGGTTTCTCTACCTCATCAAGTCCAAGTTTCGGGCCCAACGTTGTGGCAAAATACAAAGAACGGAGGTCCAATAAACCTCTTCTTCTCTTTGGTGAGGGCGTTGACGTTGAAAGTGGTGCGAAAGGGCAAGCAAGAACACCATGGGAGGGAGACGTCCTCTTAAACTTTGACGCCTTGGTGTGTAACCCTTCATCTTACCATGCTACCCAGACCAACACTACATGTTGCACTCGAGACATAGGAAAACGCTTTAGACTACGCTTTTGTAAACCTTGGAATTGACACTCCTTCCGTCGACCACCCAATCCTGATGACCGAACGCCTCGCCTCGCCTTTACACTCCCGGCTCCGTATGTCATCTCCGTGTTCATTTTCCCTCTTATTGATCACGCAAACTAGTAACATCTGAACTTATGTTTGAGCAGTACTCAGTCCCCTCCCTGGCATACTGTGTCGATGGCGTGATGTCGTTCTACCACAATAACCTTACCTCTACCTCAGAGCCTTTTATGGCTGACGGCCTTGTTGTTTCTTTCAATACGGCTTCGACATCAATAATACCAGTCTTGAATGGCAAGGGCATAATGACCCACGCAAAACGGTTTGCCTTTCAGATATTCGGCGTACGAGAGTCAGCCAATATTAATAAAACAACTCCTCCAGAATACCATGGGGCAGCGCCCAGTCATCGGACTACCTACTAAAATTGATCCAATTAAAGTATTCCAACTTTTCAACACGTGTGACGACATCACAGGCAACTGTAATCACATACAACCTACTTTTTGATTACCCTACTGACCACGTTTCATGATCCAGTGGATGCTTCACAACTTCTGTGAATTTGCTACCGATTATACATCCGTTCTTCGAACCCTTAAAGATCCACTACAAATGCGCGCCCATGAGAGAATTGTACAATTTCCTTTTCTTGCACCTGCTCACGAGGAAAAAACCGAGGAAGAGCAAGCTAAACTAGCAGAGAAAAGGAAGGAGCAAGGGAGGAAACTGCAGGAAATAGCAGCTAAGCAGAGGATGGAAAAAGTCAGTATTCACGCCATCTCCGATAGTTGGCTCGCTTGACCTCTGTACCCAATACCAGCTTGTACAAAAAGAAAACGACCTGAACTACCTAGTCGAACTCCGTGAGCAACGAGATGCAATCTCGAGGCGCGACTGGATGGTTCGCCTTTAAGATGACTTATCCTCAGTATTCCGCTAACATCTTGCAGATCAAACTACAGGAAGAAGGCTTCGATGACGACGCTGGACTCGCAGAAACCATCAAAAAGTTAGAGAACGATCTGAAAAAGGTTCGTAAAAAGGAGGCAGAAGGCGAAGATACAATGGTACGTTTCATCTACTACATTTATCGTAACACTAGCTGAATCTATCTCAGGAAGAGCCCTCATTTACATTGATAGACGTCCCGGATGCTGATGTTTGTCGCTGAATATAGTTTTCATCCCTCTTAACTTACAGTCTTTATAGCTAGACGAAGAAGGGCTTAAAGAGAAGAGGAAGCAAAAGTTGATGAAAGCCGGATTTGACGCTAGAGTGCGTGCTCGACGCGAGAAGGAGCGAGAGAAAGCAGAGAAGGAAAAAGAAGAGAAGAGGGAAGAAGAGGAGAGAGATATGGATCTTGATGCTTGGTCAAAGAAGATGCGACAGGAGCAAGAAGTGTGTTTGCGCACTATACCCTAACTCACTCATCCAACCGATTTCAGATGCTCATGAATAGGATTAAAGAAAGGACTCGACGGAAAGCCGCACTTGGCGATCGCAAGAGTGCTGCCGCTCAAGCCCGAATGAAAAGTATAGCAAACCTCGCTAACGATGATCGCATACCCAAAAAAAAGCGAAAAGGTGGAGGTGGTAAGTGCTTTCTTCTCTCCAGCACCGAACGAGCTCACTGACCTTCTTAGAGGACACGTTTGGAGCCGACGACGCTGATTGGGCCATATATCGGAAGATTGTGCGCGCCTTTGTTAAATTCTGGCTGATCCCCATCCAGCTAATGGTTTATATTTTAGAATACCGCAGCTCCGTCATCAGACGAAGAAGAGGATCTCAATCAGCTGGCCACTATCGAGGGGAAGCTGCTAGCCTATGACCCCAATTTTACCAGCCAGCATACTCATGCGTCTCTCGCGACTAAACGGTCGGCTCTAGTTTCAGCTTTTAGACCAACCTATGAAGAGGGTGACATTGAAGGTCCGACTGCAAATTCGACTAGATTAACACATGCACATACTAACCGCCAATACCCCAGGCAATACTCGCATACATCTCAACCTCGAGCGATGGAGAGTATGCGAAACATGGTTCTCACCCGGCATGGCAGGCATTGATTCTGCTGGCCTAGGAGAGGTCATTCATAACATTCTTTCCCGATATTCTGACTACGATAAGGCTCGCTTGGTGAAAGTAAGTAGCCCAAATGGCCCATTGAATAGTTTATCATTTCCTCTCGTAGAATGTCTTCCTGACTGGTTCACCCTCACAACTACCGGGGCTTATACCTCGGCTTCGAGCAACGCTTCGACCCAACCTTCCCGTCGAAACCCCTTTAGAGATTGTGCGTGCATTAGATCCAGCCCAAGACGCGTGGAAAGGCATGGCCAAATTCGCCTCGACAGAGGAATTCACTAAAGTTGGTGTTACGCGGCAAGAGTATGAGGAACACGGAGGAGAAAGACTGAGGAGATGGTGGGGTGGAAACTGGAATGGCGGATCTATACCGTAGTTTGTTTGTACCCAGTCACGGTATCGTTCAGCGTTGTTCATAACCCCTTCCATCCACTGTTCATGTGAGCTACTCATTGGCGGTCGTCATCAAATCTGCTCAATCAATTCCGTGTTCCTCGTTCTGTCCTACGTAAATGATGATTTGAATGCTCCTTGGGTTATACTGCATCCCGTACCTTATCCGAACCGTTTGTCGCCATTCGAGAAATAATCATATCAGCCGCAGAACATTTTTAGGCATCTAAAGAAATGGCCTATCTCAGCGTTCAAACGTCATGCCTTCTCATGCGACGACTCGTTGACGATGGACAGAGAAAGATCACCCAAGTCATGGTCGTCCCCATCCAGGTTCATTAACCCATGATCCCGGACCTCTTGATTCCCCTGAGCCTTCAAACTGTCAACGCCTTAGAATTCAACGTTCCTTGCACTACGGGTTCTCCAACACAGAGGGGCTATCTTACCCGTCATTGTTGGTCTCAAATTGAGCAGGACTATGGACCTTGCTTACGGCCTCTTATCCATAAACAAAAAAAAACCGTATTGAACCCGGTTCGAGGGCCTCCAACCATTTAATTCAATGATGGTGTGAGAAGGTATATAAAGCCACTGACCCGACAGACTCGTTCTGCGGCACTCACGCTTAATTGTAGTTGACGATGCTGACCTTTGTGACTGTGGCTCTCGTATACCTTTCTACTACATCACCGGTCAGTTTGTGGGCTTTAGCGAACGCTAATCTCATATATTACTCTAGCACCTCCATGCCAATGCAGTGTTCACCCCTCAGAATATAGTCTCTCGCTCGGCAAATCTCCAAATACCAGGCGCCGCTGGAGAGTACCAGTATGCCGGATGCTTCACGTCAGTATGCTTATCTCAAAATTCGTGAACAGCTCCTGACGCCAGCAGTGACAATGCCGATGCTCGTTCTCTCGCTGCGCACCGTACCAGAAGTAACACTATAGAAGAATGTCTTGCTTTCTGTGAATATGCTGATGGCAGCTGGGGTAAACTAGCTTACATGGGGGTTGAATACGGTAGTGAGTGCTGTAAGTACTATATCCAAATGGACACAAGACCCCCGGCTGACGACGCCAGATTGCGACTGGGTACTTCAGGACGGGGCGGTTCAAGTCGATGATGGTGAATGCAATGTACAATGTGTCGGAAACTCATCCCAGCCGTGTGGTGGTGCAAATCGTTTGACGCTGTTCGCCCTCCCAAGCGGTTCGCCTACGACGGCAGCCGCAATAGTTGAATGGTCTCCGCGAAAATGGGCTTACCAAGGTTGTTATCGGTGAGCCTGACTCTACTCAGCTAGGTCCACTAGCCACTGAATTATTTATTTACATTAGCGACTCCCGTGCCGCAAGAGTACTGCCTCATCAGATAGGCAACATTGAGCAACATGGCTTATCCTTGGGATATTGCGCTGACGCTTGCGCATACCTTGGCTACCCATATGCTGGCATAGAATATAGGACTGAATGTTGTAAGTTTTCCACATACTGGTCCGACTCGTCGAGTAGAATATATACTAACGTCTCCGACACCAGGGTGCGGTAATAACCCACAGTTGCAAAATTCAGTCAAAGGTGCAGACAGCGAATGCGGGATGGCTTGCTTCTACGCACCTAGCCAACGCTGTGGAGCCCCGGATAGACTGTCACTCTACCGCTTGATCGAATAGTCGGACGCTGTGATGAATAAATAGTATTTCATTCTCACTTCTGGGTTAGGGGTTTGATTGGTAGTTATCTGTTGAACAATGTAATACAATATCACCGAGAGCCTGGATGTCGGGAAGAGTGAGAGAAACATTGCGAGAGAAAAAAGGGCAGTGCAGATAGAGCGCGAAACTAATTAAACATTGAGCATATCTGTTGCTTCCCTACGGAAATCCATATTCAGCAACAGCCTTGTGATGTCTGTGTCGTGTTTTGTTGGTTTACTCGCACCGAGCCATCAATGGGAGCAACTCCCGGGGAGCCGGCGGCATCAGCCTGTGAGTCAATCAGCCGGGTCTTAATATCACTAAAACATGCCATGTTAGGTTCAAGAGAGAGAAATGAGTATGAGGTACACACCGCGCAAGAGTGAAGAAAGCTTCCTCAACGCCATGATTTATCTTGGCGGAAGTCTCCATGAACTTGATACCCAAATCATCGGCTAGCTCACGCCCTTGTTCCTCTGTTACAGCTTTCTTGTCTGTCCAGTCCGACTTGTTGCCGATTAATATCTTGTTGACACCCTCGGATGCATGTTGCTCAATGTTAGAGTGCCACGTGCGTATATCTGCCAAAGGGTCAGCAGGGGGAACAGTCAAGATATCAGCTGAAGCACGCACTGTTAAAAGATCTCTCGTCTGTTACATCATACACTAGAAGGATGCCCATCGCACCGCGATAGTACGCCGTTGTTATTGTTCTGAATCTCTCTTGACCGGCTGTGTCCCACTATTAAACCTGATTAAAGCCAGGCTCGTAAGCACTGCAAGGTGGCGTACAATCTGCAGCTTTATGCGTTTTCCGTCAAGCTCAATGGTCCGAATTTTGAAATCAATGCCAATAGTAGTAATAAATGAGGGCGTCCATGCGTCATCACAAAAGCGTAAAAGTAGGCAAGATTTTCCAACACCTATAGTTAAATTTAAATTGACATGAGCAAGACTTGCAAGATGAACTGTAATACTTACCAGAGTCACCAATAAGGAGGAGCTTGAACGAGGAATTAGAAGAAAGGTCGCCTAGGCAAGTTAGAGTGGCTCACTTTAATCAGAAAGTCATAGTGAGGAGGAGGCATAGCCGAGTATAAACGAAAGCAGGTGGTCTAATAGAATGAAAGGGCCTGTCAGAGAGAGTCGTGGATCGCAGTAAACTGTGCACAGGTGGATATTGCTTTTGTCACGCATCACATCACACTCAAATCAGTCACACATTGCTAAACGCATCTATTCAAAGGGCCAACAGATAGCCGTCAGCTAATAGATGTCAATATTCAGATTCCCCGTTCGCCCAACCGCCTTTATCTCTGATTCCAGAGCTCCCGAGCTTCATCTTCGTTTTGGCCTTTCTACCTCCCAGCTCTTTGTAAAAGCCTCGCATTTCAACTTTGCCTGGTTTGGCAGTTTCGGCTTCTAATTTCCACTGTTCCTCCTTCATTTCTCGCGGCGTCTGATAGCCGGAATTAGAGCTTGGAGTGGTGAAACCGGAACTCTTTGAAAATCCTGTTGATCTCGGTGAATGATCACCACCTGTTTTTAAATAGGTGACACGCTAAAAGAAACATGTGAAAAAAGACGTTATCAAGTTACTTGGCAATGGTAGCATACCCAGTTTTGCTTAGATTCTCGTCTTGTCCATTTTCCTGGGGGCAAGCTGTCGTCCTGGAAGTTGTCCTTTCGATAATAAATAAACCAAACTACAGGTAGATGATCAGCTCCTAATTACCCCCTTTACTAGCACCAGATACGCACCATAATTTATAGTCTGGCTTTTACGCCATTTTCGTGAGACGAGAGCACACTTTGCCAAATCTTTAATGGGAAGATGGCCAAATATCCGTTGTGAGATCTCTGTAGGGAATGCCTTGAGAGGGTCATCACGGGAGGAAGTGATATGTAAAGGTCCTGGTATCGGACGTGCCGAAGCACCACGTATGGGAGAAGGTGGTCTGGTACGATCAGGTGTTGTGGGTAGCGAGACCTAGTCATAAGCATAGGTAAGGGGGCTGGAATGCAGTCAGGGCTAAGGGGATCAGCTAAACGTACCACATTGACGAGATCGTCGTCAGAGTCGTCTTTGTCAACCGAAGAATTTCCTTGCAACAATTCTGCAGATTTCAATCTTTTCTCCAGAGCCGTTATCTCTTCGGTCTGGGATCGCAGAACGCCTTGTAGCAAGCTCATAGTGGAAGGGTGGAGAGTTGAGTGACACATGACAAACGTGACATCATGATTTTATCTATACACCAGTGAACAAGGCCCATACACCTTTAGCATACGAAACTATCTCATCAGCCCCTAGCTTACTTTCTCCAAATATCCTGTCAACAAACGTAATGGGGATCTCTCCTACAGTATAACCAAGAGCGCGTGCTCGGACCATCATTTCCATCTGGAACACGTATCCCTTGGACTGCGTCAGAGAAATGATGTGTTGGAGAACAGGACGGCGATAGAGTCTGGAATGCAATCAACAACACCATCCTAAATTTCATTTTTCTGGCCGTACATACCGAAAGCTGCCGGTGAGGTCACTTACTCCAGGGCTAAGGACTGTGTCGGCAAGAAAGTTGGCACCTCTTGAGACCAATTTTCGTTTCAAATCCCACCCAAAGACACCGCCAGGGGATGCTTCCGATAAATGTGGAGTTGAAGTTGCACGGTATCGAGTACCGGTTACGATATCAAGATTGTGCGCCTGCTGTAGCCTGAGCTTAACTTCAGCTTAGTAGAGTGTTACTGACACGTATAATACGTACCGGATGAATTGTGGAATAAACTTCGGCTAAAACACCGTTGTTAGAAATTCGCCTAGTTGTTTCGCAATCTCTTGGGTGCCATCAGGACTAGCATCGTCAACTACGATTACCTCCCAATCCAATTTACTAGACTCTCAAATGTGAGCAAACCTTGTGCAGATGGAGGCGGGGAAGTTGACATACTTTTCGTGGAATACTTTTGCTAACAGCCAAATAATTATAGGCAGATTCTTGCGTTCATTGTAGGTTGGAAGAATAACGGAATACTTGTGGGTATTTAAGGAAGGATATTGGCCTTGCATGTTCAAGGATACTGTGCTTTCAAATGGGTTCATCAAGCGGTCGACATAAGATAATGGTGACAAGAATTAAAAGTTGTGACGTGTTATAACGCTTGTCCATTACTCCCATCGCATGAAGCCAGAGTCCGCTGCCGAACTTCCAGAGGACAGACCCGACCACGCACGACTCGCGCGACTCGAGACGCTCTTTCGTCGAGTACTACGTGTTACTATTTCGGATGGCCGTATATTCATTGGCACATTTGCTGGAACCGATCAACCGCTCAACATTTTACTGATGAATTCTGAAGAATATCGAGTGGGGACAGGAGAACCTGCTGATGGCAGATATGTCGGGCAAATTGTCATTCCATGGAAACTTATCGTAAAAGTCGAGAGCGAGACGATCAGGCCCCGCCGGACACAAAATAATACCACAAACATGATGGTAAGCCTTCGTATCCAAGGTTACCATACCAAGAAATCCAACACTTTGACGTAGATCATATGACGAAAATTGTGTCACATTGGCCACGTCATACCTATTACTGCCAAAAAAAGCGTATACAGACTGCAAGACTGATTACAGTAATGGAAAAAGAGTCTATTACGGGTGTCAATCAACCAAAAGCGTGCATAACGGGTCGTGTACCGCTCATTCATGGTGGCCTTCAGCAGTGCTGGTGGGAGGCACAACGACGCGGGACTGAGAAGAGGAAAGGTTCTGCAGGACAGGTTTTAGGATGTTGAGATATGTGATTTGGGCACCCTAAGCAGAAAAATGTAAATGTGAAATACTGCGCAAGTAGAAGAGGGAACATACGCGGAAAGCAGGCAGTTGAAGCCAGACGATAAAAACGGTCTTGAATGCAAAGTACCACGGAACATAGTATAACAACACGCGCAGGGCAAAGCTCTCGAGGAAGTTGAAGAATCCAAAGACAACCCAGTAAGTGAGCCACTGGATGTCATCTTGTGGTGATGGTGATTCGATAGCCTTGAAAGAGAGATACGCAGGGAATCCCCAACCGACGAGATTCGAGACCACGGACGCGAGGGGGTTGATGGTGTGGAGTATGGTAAGCAAGACTAGAGCGCCAATGACGGCATATGTCTTTGGGACCTGAGTACGTTGCTCGACGTTGTTTAGGAACGGATACTTTGTGAGCTGTGAAAAAAAAGAGTAAAAAGTCAATACAGGGTAAAAAAGAAAGCGCAGCAGAAGGAGCAGAGACCTCTTTGTCTAGCTGATTGAGATAGACGGAGGCTTTGTTTTGGGCCTGAAGATAGACAGGGTGCTGTTGGACTTTCTGAGGAATTTGAGCAGCGGACATGATGATGGGAGCGAGAGACAAGTTTGGTGACGAAACAAGTTGGAAATTGGGCCGTTGTTATCCTGGCAAACACGTGCTCAAGCAGTCGCATATCACGTGGCTATGACACCGTAACTTACACGCAGACGGTGACCACGATGACGGCAAACTACGCAAGCACCACCGTAGGTTATCAATTATCGTCAGCCACGACCCCACTGACGCCAGTTCTCCCCCAGGCAATCCACGCGGCTCTACCGCCGTTCTCCCCCTACATCTCCACCGCTCTGCTGCCCTATCTCGCAACCATCCTCCTTGCAGTGACTTTTGCCCTTGCATTTTACTTTACTACGTAACTGGTTTTTACTTTTCTATTATACCTCTTCTCATCATATGCAACAGCCTTCCAAAACGCACTATACCCATCCCTGAACTCGCCGTAGCATCCACAGCCAGCATCCTTGCAGGCTTCGGTGTCGTCGCTCTATTTTGTTCTGTCGGCGTCTATGTCTAGGGCACTTTCTTCAGTTGTTCACTCGCCAACCGTGCTTGCAACTTGCACACTCGTTTCAAATCCATCAATCAGTCAAAATATGTATATGGAATGATAGTCAGTCGCTTACAGTATAGAAAACGGTTGAACCTTCATCTGCACTTCGAAGCTGTTTGGCGACGATTAAGTTCCTGGACCGTCAAATATACAATACACACGCACCTGCATCTCCTTTGAATAAGCTGACATATTTCCACATGCAGGACATTTTTCTGTGACCTTTCACAGTCTCGTTCAGCCTGTTCACAAGAAGTGGTAAATTTATCAAAGGTGGGGAGGAGGTCACCACTACCAAGTCGCGTCAACGGCCGTCGTCGCCGGGAGAGGCGAGAAAATACACACCTTTGTATCCCTGACTCACGTCCAGCACCAATTTACACTGACGCTCAGGTGCAGCCGTGTCGATGTTTGAAAATCGCAACAGTAGCTGATTCTGCTCAATGCCCTCTACAACATATCCCAGAGCCTGTTGAACGATAGAAAACTCCGGTGAAACGTTAGCAGCCCGGGTGGTAAGCACGTTGCGCTCTGCAGCGCGTTCTATAAGAACAAAAGTAAATAAGCATAATAGCGTATCACGATCCGGTAGACACACCCTTCTGGAGATTAGACGCCACGACTCGATACTGTTCAATCTCCCGGTCGATAGACTGGTAATTTTCGCGTAACGTAGCCAGCCGGCGCTCAAATGCAGCAACAGATAGTTCAGCGTTCTTCCGCTCCTCCTTTTCGTGCTCGAGATCTATCCACTATCAAACTCCAGAGACTGGGGCCCGAGATACTTCAAAGAACACACCGGCAATAAGATCAATTTCCCGTAATTTACACGCATTACTCTCTGCCTCGATAGCCTGCATTTTTTCAGCCATACGTTTCTTCTCTGCTCCTTGCCTTGCTCGTTGCTCAGAAATGTTTGCCATCACCCGGCTCTTGTAGCTTGAGACAGCCTTGAGGAAATTACGCGACGAAGTATCATATACGGATATCTTCAAGTCTATCTGTGGATTCGGTGTGGCGAGGATAGCGGCGAGATCGATTTGCGGAACACGACGAATGTGCTTTACTGCCATGGTTTTGGTTGGAACGGGGGAAAGAGACGCGACTGTTCACGTGACCACGAACCTTTAGTGGAAAGTTGAACTCGAGATCTTTCCTTATCGCGCTCAGGAGTCAACACGCTCAGTCCACCCCCACTCGGTAACGAGAAATTACCGCTTGAAATTTTCATAGAAAATGCCAGCCGCTTCCTCGAAAATTCCAGCACCATCATCTAAAGTCGATGGAATGCCTTATTATCGCGATGTACACATGGAGACTGCCAAAGGCCT
>JABCKM010019888.1:14943-33282 GCA_018221805.1 Rugosomyces carneus
GATACCGCAGCGAGAGATCTCAAAGCTGTAGAATACGCTAAAGAATTCAAGTCGTACTGTGGCCGAGAACGAGTCGTCCTTCGTCGGCGTCGTACCAAGCTTAAAGTTGATCAGTTCCACATCATCGCACAAGTTGGCCAGGGTGGCTATGGGGAAGTTTTCCTGGCACGAAAGCAAGAGACTGGTGAAGTTTGCGCACTGAAAAAGATGAGAAAACGGACTCTGCATAAAATGGATGAGGTATGTTCAATGATCGCTGTTCATCTTTCCGTTCACTTTATCTTCCGTTGCGCGTAGATTAGACACGTACTCGTTGAGCGAGATATCCTGACTGCTACAAAGACTCCATGGCTCGTTCGCCTACTCTATGCATTTCAGGATCCTCATTTTGTTTATCTTGCTATGGAGTACGTTCCCGGCGGCGACTTCCGCACACTCCTGAACAACTCAGGTGTACTCAAAGAGGAACACGCGCGTTTTTACATTAGCGAGATGTTTGCCGCTGTCTCGGAGCTTCATAAACTTGGTTATATCCATCGTGATCTCAAGCCAGAGGTATGACCCCGCTCACATACTAGCGCGCTGTTGAAGTTTTAACTGAACGCTTGCATATAGAACTTTCTAGTTGACTCGACAGGTCATGTAAAGTTGACCGATTTTGGGCTTGCAACTGGTGCACTCAATCCCAAAAGAATCGAGTCCCTCAAAGTCAAGGTACGAAATAACACCAATGCTCTCATTAGCTGGCGAATTCTAACAACTTTGACAGCTCGACAAAGTCAAAGATAATCAAATAATTCACCGCTCAACTATAGAACGTCGTTCCATATACAGGTCCATCAGAAACGAAGATCCACGGTACGCGGACTCTATAGTTGGATCACCGGATTACATGGTCTGTACCTAAATCGATTCTTATAACCTGTCTTACCTCTCCTTAAATTTTCAGGCACCGGAAGTCTTGCGTGGTAAACCGTACACGTACTCTGTTGATTTTTGGTCGCTTGGATGCATTCTTTTCGAATTCCTGGCTGGCTTCCCTCCGTTCAGCGGCAGCACCCCTGAAGAAACCTGGACCAACCTCAAAAACTGGACCAAAGTCCTTCGCAGACCCGAATATGACAAACCAGAGGATCTCATCTTCAACCTATCCGATATTGCATGGGATGTTGTAACTCGGTAATCCCCCCTATCTCATCCCTCAACTTTTGTTTTCTGACTGGGGGGTTTTATATCTTTACGCAGCTTGATAGCGCATGCAAGCGTGCGCTACTCCACACTTCCACAAGTCTCGGCCCATCCCTTTTTTAACAAGGTCAAATGGGACGATCTCCGTTCCGTTCGCGCACCGTTCGTCCCTGCACTTGATTCCGAAATTGACACAGGATACTATGACGATTTCACAAACACCGAGGACATGGCCAAGTATGCCGAAGTTATAGAGAAGCAGCGGAACGTGGATAAAGTAAGAGAGAAGGACGAACCGTTTACTCGAGGCGTCTGGGTCGGATTTACGTTTGGAAAGAACGGTGTCGGCGCAGGTGCAAAAGGTCTAGGCACCAGTGCATCGGACGACGGAGCACTGGCGACGATATTTTAGCATGCTTTCTTGGTCGTCCTTCTTTCTTTCTATTTCGACTGCGGAACACTGTATACCCCAGCTCTGATATACCTTACATGTTGGACATTTGCTAGAAATTGCCTACCAAGTTGCTGTAGATGGTTTTACCTAGCTCATGTCCAGCGCATTCATTAATTCTTCTTTGTGGTTTCAAACTTGTTTGTTGTAAAGATCCTTTATAGAGTTGTTTGATTATTGATACGCCTTATCAGGATACAACAGGAACGTGAAGGTAGAAAATGTCTATATAATGATAATCAAAGTATACAAAATTGTGGTATAAGGAACGTAAGCATCATAGCATAATATCATTAGATGAAGAACATGAATATGAAGAAAAGGTGTATGGCCAGCCATAAAAGATTCAAAGACGGGGTGGAACGCGAATAACATGCCCTCTTTCGGTTTCACGCACCACACAGCTGTAGCGAGTCTATAAATTTTGTCATGTGAGTTTAATATTTGGAAGAGACAAAAGCAGTACAGTACACTCACCCTCGGTCGTTTCTCGCCCATGTCTGGATCGGCGACATCATTGAGCACCGGTTTGCGCTTGATGCGAATCACTAGTGGAGGGTGATCGTCCTCTGACGACTGATCAAAATACTTGTATAAGTAAATGTACCAAAAAAGACGGACAAGCTGCATCACTTACAGAGCTCGCAGAAGAGGATGTCAAAGCAGACTTGAACTGTGCACCCGACACAAAGAGCGGCGCAGGTGCCGAGTCGGCTTCGGCCGACTGTGGATATTGTAGGGCACCGTCCCAGTCCATAAAATCATCATCATCATCATTATCATCGTCGTCTGTCGCAGACTGTGGGTATTGTAGATCGTAGTCTGGAAGATCGTTATCGTCGTCGAGCATCTCATCAAGAGTGCTCCATTCGCCCATTGGATACACGCCATCCGGGGACTCTGATAAGATTTCGGGATCATCTCGAATGTACCCGTCTTCATCAAAAGCAGACCAATGAGATGGATAGAGAAGAGGCAAATTAGCAATGTCCATAGGAGAGGGCGGTGCACCACCGAAAGGAACATCCTGTATTAATGGACTAGGGGCGTAAAAGACCTGGGGCGTAGGGACTTCGATGATAGGCAGCGGGACATTGCTGACATGTTTTTGGGGACAAGCGATGGCTTTTGAGACGTTGATAGAAAGACCGAGTTTCTGGGCACGTTTACGCGCATGAAGTTTGGGCTGGTACGCGGAGCGGATGCGAGCTGCGACATAAGCATAGTGGTCATTAGCACGACGCAGGATGAGGATGAGGTTGCGGAGATGATGAGCCTGGAGAGTCGAGTGCATGGACATTGGGGATAACGAAAAAAGATAAAATAACGTCGAGGTCGATATGTCGAACAGAGCAAGAGGGAAATCTGCACGCACAGCGTGGTCACAAAGAAAGAAAGAGCGCTTTCCATGGTTTATTAGTGCTGATATATTTATTGTTGAGTCGGTGGTCCACAAAGGAGGCACGTTACGTAACTCCTTTGGGCCAGATCCTTTTGTTCTTTTGGACAGTATCGGGATCAGCCGACTTGGCATCAATTGTCCTTTGAGGCTCGCGGGGTTTGACAAGTATGGCTGCATCAACAGTTTCTCGAATATCAATGAAATACAAGGACTAGATACTGAAACACATCAAACAACACTTCCCCTGACAGTTCCTTTCGGTCGGTACTTTATGATCCAGGGATGGGCTAGGACGGAAGGAAGAGGGAGCCGCCGTTGAGGGTCATATTGAAGCAGCTGTTGCCATATGCTGGGTCATTACAAGTCCGCCGAAACTTCATCATCTACTCACCCGTGTAATGAGATCCCTGACATCGTCTGACACGGTTGCGGGGAATTTAAGGTCTACTTTAGCTATACGTCTGTACGTATCTAGGAGGACATCAGTTGAACATCAAGCCAAAACTGGAGAGCACGTACTGCTGACGCTGCCCCGGTCTTCAAATGGGGGATTGCCGATCAAAAATTCGTAGGTCAAGACGCCCAATGCCCATAGGTCGACTTTTTCATTGTGTTCCTTGCCTTCCACCATCTCGGGAGGCAGATAGTCCAGTGTGCCACATAGCGTCATCCGCCTATTTCCCGGAGCGTGCACGCTCCAACCAAAATCACCAATCTTCAGCTCCCCATTGATCCCAAGCAATAGATTCTCTGGTTTGATATCCCGATGAATGACGTGCTTGCTATGCAAATACTGCAGTGCATCAGCCATCTGATCAATGTATCGCGAGCTCCGTCGCTCGGAGAAGCACCCATGCTTGCTGAGTTGCTTGTAAAGCTCTCCTTTACCGGCAAACTCTAGCATCAAAAATATACGTTTCGTGTCGTGAAAATAGCCGTAGAGTCGTAAGACGTTGGGGTGTCGCAGGTTTTGTTGAATTTCGATTTCGCGTCGTATCTGTTTCTCGACTTTTGATTGAACGATTTCGGACTTGTACAGAGTCTTGAGGGCTAGGATGTACTTTGGTTCCGACTTTGTTCGTACCATATACACTCGGCCAAACTTTCCTTTGCCTAGGGGCCTGCCCATGTCAAAGTCGGACAAATGCCACTCCCGGGTTGGATACTTTCTTTGGGGGAGAACATGGGGAAAATGAGATGAAGAAGATGCAAAGTGAACATACCTGGAAACACTAGAGTCTAGCGCCAGTTGCTCTGCAGCTTCACCGAATATAGCCTGACCGCGTTTCACATCGTCAATCTCGAGACCTCCATCGTACTTCCCAATGTCAATCGAGGGTTGTGCAGCGGTTTGGACATGGTTCCTGAGGGATGATGGCTGGAGAGGTGGTTTGAAAGGGTTTGGCGCGGCGAATTTGGACAGCAATTTTGAGACGTTGGAGGAGGATGGAGGTTTGCTTGTGTTTTCTGACGAGGAGATACCGAGCGATTCTAGCTGGCGCGTCACTGACCCGATAGCAGCCATCGTCGTGCTGGTGCTGGTTCGAAATCGCGTTGGACACGTGACCCAACATGAACGTGATTTTCATTATCATTATCATTTTCGTTTACGTGAACCTTCAACGTAATAGCTTGTCCGATGGCGGTGGGGCGTATCGTATGCTAAGCAAGAATATAAATAAGAAATGGGGAAAAAAAGGGGGCAGTATGAAGCTGGAAGTTTTTCTGCGTCTGAAACGGATAAGATAAGATGTTTATTTATAAATTACATAACGCTCTCCTGCAAGTTCAAACGCGGACCCTTCTTCTTGAAATCTTTATATTTAAATTACTTTACTCTCTTTTCAAAGATCAGGTGCCTCTCCCCGGATTAATGCCCCTTTGAGGCATTCCTACTCGCAGGCCGCTTCCGAATATCTTCCTCTCCCTCTTCGTGTCATCTCCTCCTCCTCCTCCTCCTTCTCACCAATGGACGCTCCCGATCCAGAGGCAGAGAAACACTATGACCGCCCCAATATATATAGCATGGACAGTGGGCATAGCTATCCTCACGAGGACTCGCACCAGCAACAGCACCAGCAACAGCACCAGCAGTTCGTGTTCCCTCAGCCAACAGGGTGGAGAAGAGTCTACCGCAACCCTTTGACTCAGGTGAGCAGCAGCACCCCGCTACAGTCTCATGTACTACTACTTAACAGTCCCGTCGCTAGACAATACTCCTCGGTTTCGTCTGTTTCATGTGCCCAGGTATTTCATCATCTTGTCATACATCAATCATCAATGGTATTCTTATCATTTTCATTCAGGCCTCTTCAATGCACTCAATGGCCTCGGCGCTGGTGGCCAGGTCGACTCTACAACAAGCGCCAACGCAAATTCCGCCCTCTACGCAACATTCGCTGTCGGGGCCTTCTTCGCTGGGTCTGTTATCCCCAACCTTTCCCCTTCCGAGAAAGCCGGCTTCTAAACTCACTTAAACCATCTATTCTTACCACGTTTAGATCCGTTACCAACAAAATTGGCGCAAAACGTGCTCTCTTACTTGGAAGCGTCGGATATGCTATCTACATTGGTTCCTTCCTGTTCGTACATTACGCACTCTTCGTCTTCTTTCCCACAAAGACTCTGACCCTCGGAAATAGCGCAGTAAACATACATCCCAATGCTGGCGGTTTCATAATCGGAGCTGGAGCTCTCCTGGGTCTCTTTGCAGGACTTCTTTGGACAGCCCAAGGCTCTCTTATGTTGGCTTACCCGACTGAATCTCAGAAAGGGCTATTTATAGGCGTCTTTTGGGCAATCTTCAATATGGGAGCCGTCGTTGGTGCATCGGTTTCTCTTGGGCAGAACTTTCAGTCCAAGGTAGCTCTCTCTTCTACGTCTTTGTTCTTTATAATAAACATCGATGTGTGTCATTTAGAAAAATTCTGGTGAGTCCATGGTCTCACCATCATGATGTAGCTCACGAAAGTGGGAAAATCAAGTTAGCAACGGCACCTATGTATGTCCCCTTACTCTGTTTAATCATTCTTCTCAATTATTGCGCAGATCGTATTCTTAATACTCACAGGAGTTGGAGTCCTTATACCACTACTAATGGTGGAACCGACCAAAATGATTAGAACCGATGGCACTAAAGTCACGGCGCCGCGTCATCCCTCGTGGAAGGTTGAGATCTACGGCCTATGGGTAACACTCAAAACAGACCCAATGATCATCCTCCTTTTCCCCATGTTTTTCACCTCCAATTGGTTTTACACTTGGCGTGCGTCACCTCGGTGTCGCGTATGAACCATTAACCCTGACTATTTAACAGAGTTTAACGAATATAATAACGCTCTCTTTAACATAAGGGCACGGTCACTCAACAACCTAGTGTATTGGCTTGCCCAAATCATCGGTTCCATCTCCATCGGCTTCCTCCTCGACCAGCCTACCATAACCCGTCGCATGCGAGCTTTCGCAGGCTGGTCAATTCTCTTGGTCATGGTCTTTGTTGTCCATGTTTGGGCATACTTTTATCAAAAGTACGTCACACATATAACCCTCCATACGCTCACGTTAACCTGATGACTCAGGGACTATACTCGAGAGTCTGTCCCACCCGATTCCGAAAAGATGGATATCTTCGATCATAATTATACTTCGAGGATTCTTTTGTACATCTTCTGTGGCCTGCTTGATGCCATGTGGCAAACAACGGCATACTGGATTATGGGCGCGATGTCAAATGACCCTGCGAAACTGGCACACTTTACAGGCTTCTGTGCATTCATTTGACTTTCGACGAAGTCCTGTAAGTGCTCCTCTGTCGCAATGATAGCCACCGCTCATCACGGGTTTTTGTTGACAGCGCGAGGATGGACGACACTGGACATATTCGCGATTCGCAACATGAAGCTCCAGCAGAGAGCAGGCGACGTGAATACACATCTCAAAAATACCAAACTGACATTGTTGGATCATCATAAGTATTGCAGAGTATTTATCTGCAGCTATTATTTAATGTATACCATGATATGTATATGTGTCTGTAAAAATCTACTTACTCATGTCCAATGAAATCACACTAATTTCTGTTTCCTAACCGGTCAAGTTACAACGATTTTCACCGGTCTACTCTCGCCGATCAACTGGTTAATTATATCCTCACCTGGGGCCGGTAAAAAGCTACCCTCGATATCCGAGCATTGCGGTTTCAGTGATATTTTTAGCTTAGAGTTGCGTTTATACACAAAACATTGGTACCCACTGTGATGACTGGCAAGCCTGAAAATCAGCCTGTACAATGTACCTAACTACTTACTCTTTTTTCTCTCTGAGCGGACATTTACATAACGCGGTCAAATACGCCATGAAAATCCAAGGTCATCTGAGTCTATGTCACATTGCCCTGGTCAACATGCGGGGCAGACCACAGCACCATATGGTTGCCATATAATTCTGCCACAACTCCATACAGAGTTCACCGAATTTAAGCATTGTCACACTTCCCTCAGTCTCCTTCTGAAGTTCTTGTGGCATGTTGGATACCCAGAATACATGTTGATGACATCCACCGAACGATGGTCGCTACAAGTTCACTCTTCACCGTTCGATATCTCATGCGAAGAACCAGACAAGTCGACGGTTTATCATATTAGGTTTGTTCGGGAGTCGGGCCAACATGAACATTTGACAATCTGATCGGCCTTGCTAGCCTCAAAACCCGTCAAACCATATGGTCAGCACTCTCCTTCAAATTCACGATAACACATTTCGGGTTGGTGCGAACGGAAAATGTAGCGTTTCATGTGCTAGCCAGGCCTCATTTCATTTCTGATCGCATCTCCACCCTCGAGGCGTCCCTCAAGAAACGGCAAGCTGGTGCCCCTTCTTTTAAGGTGTCAGATGGTACTTGCAATCAAAATCTCACGGGGAGTGGTACCGGGGCTTCGATTTTGACTACTTATATCGGCTCCTAATGTTTGCATGCTTTGCTTTTGCCCTCTTGCTGCTTGACCCGTGTCGTACGAGTTATCAACGCACAGCATGACAGACGTCGTCGATAACGAAAAGGGTTACGATAGTCCAAGAAGCGACAATGCCTCTCAACAGGTCTTCGAGCGGCCCAAGGGGCTGAAAGGTTTCTACTACCATCCTCTCACCCAGGTAGGGTCGCGCAACACAACCCAGTCATCTCCAAGTAACTTACCTCTTTTCCCGAAAGACATGCCTGCTTGGTCTCGTTTGCTTCATGTGTCCAGGTTGGTTGGTTTATCTATCAGAACTGCCGTGGTCGTCTAATTAGCTGAATGTTCAGGACTTTTCAATTCGCTTAATGGTCTCGGAGGTGGTGGACAAGTGGACAATACCACTGGTGCCAATTCCAACGCTGCGTTATACGCGACTTTTGCTTTTTCGGCCTTTTTTGCAGGGTAAGTTCCATCCTGACCTTAGTTTCTTCACCGAATCTCACGAGGCTTCCGTTTCCAGTTCAATCAACAACAAACTTGGCTCACGGGCAACGCTCTTGTTGGGTACAACGGGATATGCTCTTTACGTCGGATCATACCTGTGCGCATTACCTCTACTTTGCATTTGACCGAATTGACATCATCCCAGGGCGATTAACATCCATCCTGGCGCAAAAGCTTTTGTCATCGCCGCTGGTGCAATCTTGGGTGTCTGTGCAGGACTATTATGGACAGCTCAAGGGTCTCTGATGATGGCGTATCCGACCGAAAACCAGAAGGGGAAGTATATTGGTGTATTCTGGTCAATCTTCAACTTGGGTGGTGTGGTCGGTGCCTCTGTTGCTCTAGCGACGGCACAAAGGTTACTACCAACCGCCATCCTTCTTGGAAGACTGAGATTCTTGGCCTCTGGGTGGCGCTAACAACGGACCCCTTGATCATTCTGCTCTTCCCAATGTTTTTGGCATCAAATTGGTTCTACACCTGGCGTACGCGACCAATGTCCCTTTTCTCAGTACATGAGTCTCTAATAATAGAAC
The DNA here is from genome assembly GCA_018221805.1 of Rugosomyces carneus. Classification (NCBI taxonomy): domain Eukaryota; kingdom Fungi; phylum Basidiomycota; class Agaricomycetes; order Agaricales; family Tricholomataceae; genus Rugosomyces; species Rugosomyces carneus. The sequence continues at coordinate 23,980 of JABCKM010019888.1, forward strand.
ATCGACAGAATTTAATGACTATAACGGAGCGATCTTCAACATCCGGGCACGAGCGCTCAACAATCTCGTTTATTGGATTGCCCAGATGATCGGGTCTATCGCGATCGGTACTCTACTCGATCAGAAGAGGCTTAGCCGTCGTGTGCGCGCGTTTGCTGGTTGGAGTGTCCTTTTGCTCTTTGTCTTCCTTGTACACATTTGGGCCTACTTCTACCAAAAGTTTGAACCCGTCCCCATTTTCTTCTGAGACAGCATAGCTGATATTTGAACTTCTCAGGCAGTACACTCGCGCTAGCGTTCCGCCTGACGAGCAACGGTTGGACTTCACCGACTCTGGTTATGCAGGAAAGATCCTCTTGTACATCTTTTGCGGCCTCCTGGATGCGATGTGGCAAACAACCGCATACTGGCTCATGGGTGCCATGTCTAATGATCCTGCGAAGCTTGCGCATTTTGCCGGATTTTGTATGCTCACAATTACATGTCTCGTTTGCAACAGGCTAATCATTATCTTTCCAGATAAATCTCTTCAATCAGCTGGTGCAGCAGGCATGTGGCGAGCAGACGCTGTTAAGATTCCGTAAGTAACTAATGCATCTCTCTCGGGCCTGTGTGTTCACTCGAATCTCAGCTATATGAATATCTTCATTTCTACATGGGCTCTGCTGGCGGCTGGTTTGGTATTCGCACTCCCTATGATTCATCTACGTGTTAAGGATCATACTGACCTGGAGGATGAGGCTCTGTTCGTCATTTCATCAAAATCTGCAAAAAGCTAAATTTCTGAATCACCTTTTAGCGCTCGCATGGACGACTCTGGCAAAGTTCTACCTACTGAACTTGTCAAGAAGGGCTAGCATTGATATTGTTTTGATTCATTCTTCACCATTGATATAGTGTGAACAATGCTCGTATTGTATGCTACAGCGAATGGAATGATACGAGACTAGCGTAATAATTCAGATGCCTACAACCAATGGTGGCTCTGCAAATATCTCGTGGGAAGATCAAAAAAGGTCTTAGATCTCTGCTACTTACTCAGTTGTCAGCCGTCGGTTATACAGCACATACCACTTTGAACTGACGGTCATTTGATCGTATATTGAACTGGAGATTGATTAAAATATCTGGAACTTGGCAACCCATGTTCTTTGGCATATGGCATCGTCTGTGCACTCTCCTTGTACGCCTTACTATACGTATTCTCAGGGTCTTTTGGCCAACTCTGGATGCACTATTTCAACGTATTGAGCGATCTCCAGGCATACCTGTTCCCAACCCTTCCTTGTCATACTGGATCAAGTCGCCTTCTCCTGTCGCCACCCATGGCTCTGGACCAAAAGATAAGCCTCCTATTTACGCCGATGTAGTTATTATCGGTAGCGGAATAACTGGCACATCTGTTGCTCGCACATTGCTGGATTGGCAGAGGGACCGCTGGAACAACGTCAAACCGTTGCAAGTCGTGATGCTTGAAGCAAGAGATGCATGCTCAGGTGCAACAGGAAGGTATGTTTGGCTTCTCTCGCTAGAACGCCACAACAACATGCCAACATCCTTGTAGAAATGGCGGTCACATATTTCCCCAGTTATACGCTGAATACACGCGGCTTAAGAAGGAACACGGAATCGAAACAGCAAAGCAGATCATTCGTTTCCGCCTGCTACATTTACCTCAGTTTTTGTCCGTTGCCGTGGAGGAAGGATTGCAGGTGGATTCCCAGTGTCGTGAGGTCCAGGCATTCGACGTTTATTATGATAGTGGGATGTATCAAGCTGCCAAGCAGAAGTTGGCCAGTTATCGTGCTGACTTGCCTAAAGAAAGCATGGACTTCGAAATACACGACGGAGTGGGTAATCTAAAGGTAATCCATCTCTTATTTCCAGTCAGTAGAACATTCTAATCCCTGCCATAGGATTTACAGCTGTCTGACAAAACAGTTGGGTGCCTATCAACTCGTGCAGGTGCCATGCACCCCTACCGATTTGTCACAGGAGTACTATCGCGACTCCTACGAGAATATTCGACAAGGTTAGCGGCCCATAAGTTTGCTTCGAGATTTCTGGCATTCTGACATTCGAATGAAGTTTTCATTTGTTTACCCAGACCCCTTGTACGGATGTATCCCTATCCCAGTCCGGTTCTTCGGATTTATACAATGTGTTCACTCCCAAAGGAGTGATCCAGACTCCCCACGTTGTTCATGCTACTAATGCCTGGGCGTCCCACCTTCTTCCTGCCATGCGCCAGAAAATTGTCCCTGTGAGGGGTGTTATGAGTGCACAGCTTCGAAGTGGTCTTGGAGTGACTCCGGATGTCGAAGTGCCTAAAGAAGGATTATCAGGAACAGGCACACGTTCTTTCGTATTTTTCCCCGGCGGCGGGGAGTACATGTATGATTATCTTACGCAGCAGCCTGCCGGGCATACAAGTATACAGAAGAGCAAAGACAGTCCTTATCCTCCGCCCTCCGGAGAGCTCATGTTTGGCGGTGGATTCGCGCGAGAGAACACATTTCTCACAGAAATTGGGAATGTAGACGACAGGGAGTGGAACGCAAAGACAGGGGTGCATTTAGAGCACGCACTCGAAGACTACTTCCAACTTAATCAGCCAAACGAAGATAGGCATGTACAGGGGCTTTGGAGTGGAATTATTGGCATCTCGGCAGACGGCAGCCCATGGATCGGGAGAATACCGACCAAGTTGTCCGGTCGGGGTACCCCTCGGGTAGACATGGGTTCCGGGAGTGTATCGTCCGAAGCCTTATCACAAATGGCTGCTCCGGGTGAATGGATAGCAGCTAGGTATTCCAGGGAGGGAATGGCGCATGGGTGGATGAGTGGCAAAGCCTTGGCTTACATGATCCTAGACCAGGATAAAGGGGCAAAAGAAAATTCTGATAAAGAAGTCAAGCTGGAAGAATGGTTTCCAAACGTGTTTAGAATCAGTGAAGAGAGGTTTGAGAGCGCGGTAATCGAGGATTTGATGGTGGGCTTTCTAACAGATTAGAAACGTCCACAGCCACATTCGCTCTGCACTGCACTGTAAAACACGCTGCTCGGGCGTCCGAGAATTCAGTAGAACGACTATCTCGCATAGCATGACTTTCCAGCGTTCTTTTCCGTTTCCTCGCAAAAGCTAAATTGCAGCCTATTTGCAGGGCAAGGACTTGGCACGCACAAGGAGGAAAACACGCCATCAAACACAGCCACACACTATCACCTTGCAGTTGCCACACACAATATATGATCAACTGCATCCCAACGGCTCCATCATTCCCCCCTCCGCTTCTCTCCCTCTCCGTCTGACTCCATTCCCTTACCCTATCCTCCTTCTCGTCATGCTCTTCAACATCATCTCCTCCGCGGTTTTCTTATCGTTTGTGATCCTCGTCGTGGATGTGTCCTCCGTCTCTGCCGGATCCCACATTCACGCTCCCCGTAACCGTCATCATCAGCTCAAGAGTCGGATGACAAGCGTGGACCTCCTTGACGGCCTTCCAGAGAAGAAGCTGAGAAAGCGAAAATCGTGTGGAAGACCTAGGACAACGGCGACTACGCCAACCCAGACGGCCAGGGGTAACACCACCACACCTGCTGCACCTCCCCCGAAGCCCACTTCGAACAGCAGTTCCGGTGGTAATAACGTCAATTTCGCCGCTGGAAAGCCTAAGGATTGGCCTACGGAGACACAAGCAGGTGCTGCTCCAGCATCTAGGAGAACATCGGCTGCCGACCCGTTTCTCCTGTCTCTCTCGAAAGCGTTTAACAACGCTGACAACCACTGGTACACAGAGGTGCATAAAGGACAGATGACATACTAGTATGTTCACAACGATTGTTGGTATATTGTTTTATTTATCAATCTGGTCGATTTCAGCGGACAGGGATTAGGAGCTTGTGGAGACACTTATGACGACAACTCCTTCACTGCCGCCGTCTCGAAAATTATGTTCGATTCCTGGCCCGGGGCTTGGGCAGGGGAGATGAATCGGTGAGCCTTTTTTCCCTTTTCTGGCTAGCCCCCTATCCACTATACTCATTCTCCGACGTCCAGAAACCCAATCTGTGGACCTTTTGTTAAAGGCCGCAAAGCTATGAACGCGCAAGGAACGTTTGACACAGTCGTCAAGGGTGATGGCAAATCTTACATTTTACTTGGCGGCGACGGGCTGCCGAATTGTGCCATTGCCGTGTCTGGGGAGACCATACAGTGCCATATCCCTCTTACAGCGACTGTCAAACACGGCGACAAGTCGATCGTTGTCAAGATTGTCGATCGCTGCGAGGGATGTGCACCTGGCGATATCGATTTGACGCCTGCAGCATTCAAGGCCCTCGCAGATATGTCTCTCGGCAGAACGGATGTGGAATGGTTCTTCAACAAATATTGATGACCAGTCTCCACTCACCACACGACATCGTGCAAATGTCAAATCACTCATTTGTTTACTTATCCCATCTACCCATCTATTACTTTCCTCGCACCTCTGTTAACTGTAGAACTGTGGGAGGTTTGACTGACGAGGCTGGCTTGACTCCACAAGATATTTTTCCGTGCTAGAAGCTCTACTCCTAGTAGTAGTGGTACGCGCTGTTGGTTTGATACCTCTACATCTTTTATGATAATCACATGATTGTACTAAAATGATCGCCCGATCTTGGAAGCCTGATTCGTGACATCACGTTAGATCTCGATGTGCATGCAAGCAGGCGTATGTGAGCGTGTGGAATGGCTGTGACCCATCTGTCAAATACGTGTCTGATATCCAAGTGGTAAAGTACGCAAGAAACATTTTCAGAGCTGGAAACGCGAATTTGTGAAGGCGGCGTAGCCTCGTGGTGGCTGATCTGTACGCGAATATTGTTCTCTGGAGGCGACATAAGCCGCGGGATAGATTCTGTTACGTTATAGTAGGCTTCGCAGGTCTTCGAAAAGTGAGAGTCTGGCGGCGACTCAATTTTAAGTCTTCTTTACCCGCAGTTTGCCAAAGCGAGAGACTTGTTCTCGACCGACAAGCATTTTAGGGTATTTTCGTTATAGTACTGTTGACTTGAAGTCTTTGGATTAATTTTTACTTTAATTTATTATAAAAGTATGCACGTGAGGGTATTTACACAAGTTTGGCCTGTGGCTTAGTGATTGCAACAGATTTGCCTTTGGTGGCCGTCGCTGTTGCCAGCGTCGACTGTTCTCTAATCTTCCCATCTTGCTCGCTGTTAAAGGCGACGTCAAGCTTAGTTCTGCTGTCCGTGGTAAGCTATTCTTCTATTATTTGCGCGCACTCTGATCAACCACGTCATCTTCGGCTAGTCACGCACGGGTTGCGCTCGCTTGCGTTTGGAACTTCCCGATAGTCCATGGCTGTTCTCGCACCTCCAGACTGGCAACAACTCTACCTTTCAAAAGACAACACAATGGATTTACCGACAACTACAACGACCACAACGACGAGCAACCAGGGTGCAAGACAGCGCTCATCTCCTGCCAATGACCCCCAGCAAAACCATCCAACACAGCATCAGCATCCGCAGCAGCTTCAACACCAGCAGCAGCCAAGCTTTTCATACCCTGTTCAGCAGCCCCAAGGTGGTTGGACTCCTTCAATCAACGCTGCACCATTCTACCCTTCCTTCTACCAGCAGCAACCACAGCCACAGCCATACCCTCCACCAATACCCCAGCAGTCTCATTATTTTGATCCTGCGAATGCTCAGCTAGCGCAATGGGCTTATCAACAAATGATTTTCAATGCGCAACACGGATTCCCTCCTCAACAACGGAATACCCCGACCAACGACTACTATTCTCAACACCAGATATCCTCAACTTTTAATCCATTCCCAAGTGGAACCCCCCCGCCTCACCAGAACAGCAGAGCCGGTTCAGTTGATAATCAGCAACAGTCCGCCCAACAAGGACAATTCAGCGGTTTTCACCCATATCGCCGTCCTGGTCGGCAACCACAATCCCATTCGCCTGATGTCAACGACAGACGGATGAACGCACCTGGCCCACCACACCCACCATACAAGCGTCCAGAAGCATCAGGATCAACTTCATCTGTCAATTCTTCCCATAGTCAGCGTCAACGAACCAACAGTAACCAGAGTGCACATAGCGGGCATAACAACCCGTCGCCGGCCAATGCAAGCGTTCGAAGTCGGAATGGCTCTCCCTCGGTTCCTTCCAACCGGAACTCCCCTTCACCTGCTTCATCCTCTTCGTCTACAGCAACCGGCCAGCTCCGTATACCGCATCACAGAGCCTCGTCGTCATCATCAACTAACTCCGCTACGCGCTCTGCTGGTATCTCACCACCCCCACCATCGTCAACCACAACAACCTCATCGGCTACTGCGGCCTCTGGCTTATCTATTCCGTCCCCGTCCATTGCTACACCACGTCCCTCTCGCCCCTCTCCTCTATCACAAGGTACTTTCACTGCAAATGAAAGACGGATGTCACGCGATGATAGTGATCTGCTACCTGACCCCACACCGACAGCGAGCATGCTTCGAAGTGGTGGACTCAAAGGCCGATTACGGAGAGCACTGTCTTTCAATGCTGCTCAAGCGCTTAAGGAGGAAGAAACATCGGATGATGAATCCATCAAGGCCTCTAAATTCAGCAGCTCGAGCAAGCTGAACTCCAAAACTCCCGCCATTATCTCTTCCGCCGTAGGCAAGTCCGATACGGCTGCGCCAACCCGTGACTCTACCGATGGCAACGAAGACGGTGCGTCAACGGCAACTGTTCAAACCAAAAAGAAAGGCCGCGCTGCATCATTGTTCAATGCCAGGCTTAACGTGAGCACCGACAACATCTCGCTGTCTTCTACCGTCAGCAGCGCGAGTGTGATGATTCGGAAACTCGGGTCCATGGGAAAGTTGGCAAAGCGTAACTCCCTGGCCGGTATCACGTCCTTATTCAAAGACAAGGACAAGAAGAAGAAGGACAAGGACGGAAAGAAAGGGTCGGCTAAAGCAGAAGCGAGTGAAGCGAGTGTCTCGCATGTAACCGCCGAACTAGACAGGACAAGTAGCAATGACTGGACAGCGGGTGCTGATATGAACGGATTGAGTCCGGCAGCGAAACTGGCACGGCAACATACACTCAAAAGCAATGCCGAGGCAGCAGCTCGTGCCAAGGCAGCCCAGGAGGCGACAGTCGCCAACACTGCATCAAACAGTGCACCTAACGGCGTCAATGGAGCAGGTGTACCAGTTTGGGATAAAAACACAGCGACTAGACAGGGTTCCGTATCCCCTATCAAGGCTGGTGGGATAAGGGTCAATGAGGATGGGACACGCGTTTTGGTCGAAGATGAGGACGACGAAAGTGATGAAGACCACTATGCGCCCCAACAGCCCGGGCAGAACTCTCAGATTGATGGATGGGGGGATGATGACGAGGATTGGGATGCCGAGGGCGACGAAGACGTAACAATCCGTGTCGGACTAGAAAGGACAAGCCTGGACGATGAGACACATGACATAGAGCCTTGGGCAATCGATGCACGGCGCAGTGTGGAAAGGACGAGACAGCCTACGAAAGGAATCCTAAAACGTACGAGTCTTAGTGTCTGCTGATACTATTCATCGGGTTAACGAATGTTCTGTAGATGCTGACTCTTACAACCAAAATCTGTTTTTGACAGAAACACCGAACGTGAACCGCGCGCGTTCGAACTCAGATAACTCCCATCCCGGTCATTCTCAAGAATTGGGACCATTGGCTCGCATGCCATCCCCAGATCCTGATCACATCGATGGCCTCCACAAACATCCACACTCATCGCATATTCCCTCTTCATCAGTACCGTCCCTTCCTCCGTTCTCATTTGACACATCGATGTCTTTGGATTCCCCATCTAAAGAATCTAATACACCCACAAACACTTTTCACTATCAAAATTTGGCTCCTCATCCCCCAGAAAAGTCGACCTCCATTTTCAACCACCCCAACCTTAACTCTTCGGCCCCCGCTCTCTCCACAATGACCACCATGCCAACAATGCTGAATCACCGTTCTGCGACGGCGCCGAGTAAACGGTTGGCATTTGCCAGCAATCTCTCGGTCTACGACACATTCCCTGCTTCCGTTTATGACAGAAGGAGTGAACCAGCAACATGGAGCCGATTGACGCCCGCGCTGGCTCAGAGGATCAAAGAGGAGCTTAATTCTTATAAGATGGAGGAGATGGAGGTGCACGCATCGAGTCGGATTCAGTATGTTTTTTCTTTTAACATCCAAGCGCAATCTAACTCGTGTTCCCATAGCACCCAATTTTTCGTTTGATACGCGAGGGTTCTGTTTCTTGTTCTGTCCTTTCTGTCTGGAGCCTTCGGTTGGTGCTGCGTCGCACTTTCATCTTTGTACGATCATCGACGTTGCCTGCGATTCAACCCGCCGACGACAGAAATGCTCAGTGTATTGTCTGTGCTATTAAAACCCCACTTCAACTGGTCTACAGGATCGGAGTGGATATATTCAACTCACTCCCCTATCAAGCAACTTTTTATACCCCCATTACCTGTGTATCAAGTCACTGCATGTAGCGTAGGTCAGAACTTGACCTTGCTACACCATGCGCATCTTGTGTACGCCACGGTCGTACACTCATCCCCTCTCTTTTGTTGTCGATGACCTGGACGGACATTTCATAAATGCAGTCAAAACCATATACTACACATCATACGCACGTCCCTCTCTCCCCCCTCCATCCATCCATTTTTTAAAAATTCTCTGTTCTCATACTGTCTCTTGCCAAAACCTATTATGCGTTCACTCACCTAACACTCAATGTTTATATAACCCATGCTTGTTGCCTGTATGATTGGACAACAAGCAAGTTTCTGCTTTCCTAGCCACCACTATATTGGTTTGTCTGTTATTCTAGTCACCTTCCAGCTAATCATGAATGCGAAAATGCGAAACTTAATGCCGTCTTTTTTAATTTAATTCACACTGGTGTTAAGGTGACTTGTGACTTGCAGATTAGATTAGATAACCGAAGACACTGATGAGAGATAACCTGAAGATCACTGCTTCATTCACGATGACAGACCCAACGACCCAGTCAAATTATCTCCAGATATCAACTGAGCATGTTGCCTTTGATTGGGAGCTTGACTTTGAAGCCAAAATCATTTCCGGCTCAGCAACCCACCATCTTTTAGTCAAGGAGGACGGCGTAGAAGAAGTCATGTAAGTACAAGCAGCCAACTCCCTATATAGTTCATTCCAATCAACCCCCTTTCTTCCAGATTTGATACTTTGGAACTCGATCTTTCAGG
>JABCKM010019889.1:0-27430 GCA_018221805.1 Rugosomyces carneus
GTTGCAGAGTACAAAGGTCCCCGAGACCTTCCCGACTTGCATGCTTTCATCAAGGAACATGCTGACGCCCTGGAAGCCCCTAAACCTAAACCAGCCGTCAATACCAATGGCGAAGTCTTGAAGCTCACAGATATCTCCTTTGCCGCCAACCTCGCTAAAGGCCCCATGTTTGTCAAGTTCTTTGCCCCTTGGTGTGGACACTGCAAGAAGCTTGCACCCATCTGGAGACAGCTTGCGTTACGTGTGAAAAACAAATTGACTGTAGCAGAAGTGGATTGTGAAGAGCACAGTGCTCTGTGCAAGGCAAATAATGTACAAGGGTATCCGATGCTTGTATACATGACGAGTGGTGGGCAGAGATCAGAGTATACTGGCGGGCGAAAGTTGGAGCAGTTGGTATCATTTGCTGTCAAGGCAAGTTCAGAGTATGTGTTCTGTCTTATTCCCCTATGTCGTTGGTTGAGGTTATCTTTCCCCTAGTGGTGTTCGACCTATGAGAACAGCAGAGGAGCTTGACCAGCTCGTTGAAGAAAACGAGGTCATGTATCTCTTCATTCACTCAGCCTCAGACAAGACTGCTGTGGTATGTTTCATATTGTCCCTAGGCCGATGCAATACTTACACTACTGTCCTACTCCAGGATAGGATCAAGCGCGCATCCCCAGTTCTTCTTGGCGCACCGACCATCTTCACGTCATCCGATCCGGCTCTTCTCACCCAGTTCTTCATCCCCCAAACAAGTACTTGGGCCCTCGTCGCTTTGAAAGACCACGACTCTACAACTCCGTCCTCCGTCCTGTCTGAACACCCTTCAATCTCCGACGACACCATCCGAACCTGGCTACTCTCTCACCGTCTTCCCACCTCCATAGAACTCACACAAGACACCTTCCAAAGTGTCATGTCCGCTCCGCAGGCGCCGCTTGTTGTGATAGCTGCTACGAGCGCTGCGATGAAGGAAATGGTTGGGCAGCGACTTATAGAACTAGGCAAGAAATGGAGAAAGCGTACGAACGGGAGTGGGTTGGTCTCTGGTAGGGAGATCATCTTTGCGTGGATGGACGCAGAGAGATGGGCAGAGTGGATGAAGAGCATGTATGGTATCGTAGCAGTGGAAGAGAAAGGTCTGGGAGATGTTCCCGTTATAATTACTGATCATCAGGTAAATCGATCAATCTCCCTCTATGAACACGGGCTCAGGGGAACTCTAGCATTTGGTGTATTACGATCAAGATACCACGGATTCACGAATTAAAATAACGTCAAGTGCTAGCTTGTTTGCGACTGTAGAAGCGGCTGCTGCGGGGAATCTGCCATACAAGCATTCAGAAAACACAATCGAGAGGCTAGCTCGGGTTCGTGAATTTCCTAGCACTTAGTCTACGCATCGAAGGCTGACAACAATGGCAGTATCTCAACAGGAAGATGACTTCACTAGAGACATACATCATGACGTATCCATGGCGGGCTGCATTCTTCGTCTTTTCGGTCACTGTTGCCGTATTCATGCTCCTCAAAAGGATCATTGCGAACGATGTGCCGACAGAATACCGGAAGGTGGATCGTCTGGATTAACAACCCATTGCGGTGGTTCAACGTAGAGCCCTCGGCTGTCTTTATATTGTTATAATATCGGAGCACTTACTCTATTGAATATCTATTTATTGATGGTTTTTCCTCATTCTGGTTTAGGGTGCTCTGAAACGATTCTGGGTGCCAAAATAACAATCAATCTTGTGCGACCTTGCGCTACGCTGGCTACTTCTCAACTGGCCAACCTATACCAAAAGTCATAGTCTGGAGTCTAAAATTCATGAATGCTTCCCATCCTAGTTGAGATCTCCACCGACGCAGCTCGCCTGCGTCCACTGTCCAAATTTTAGTACTGTGGCATGACGGCGAAACTTGGTTACTCTTCATCTCTTAACAGCTCTGCAAGCTTAATTAAGACAAAGTTTGGCCATCATTCTAGCGGTCACCAGAGGGCTCAAAATAACTAGTTGAACACACGCGCGTACTGCAGCTGAAACATAATAGCTTTGATCCTCACTACGATCAAAAAATAACTACACGGGGTACTTCACGCTCTTCGCGTTGATATGCCATCAAAGATGGACTGATAACGTTATTCCCTAGGACTCCACAATGTTGCCTGGGATATTATAAAGGGAGAACGTCCAGTGTAAGAGCCAGGGATCGTATACTCCCATTCATCTTACCTATGACCCCAGAAGAACGAGCCGCCCTTCAATACTTGGGAATTTATATTCTCAACAATGGTTGTGATCTCATAGTTACGGTGCTGCTTTGCGGTGCGAAAGTCTTTTTCCGTACCTGCCCTCAAAAACTAATCATTATCGCGTTACCACTGAAGGATTCTGTATCGTACCCTTTTGTGCCACAACGTACTTGACAATGTGCGTGTGGGCATCTCTGTCATACGCCAGCCCCTAACTTTAGGCTCAGCCGTCAAGGACTTGCATCCCATTCTAGACGCATACTGTTCGTAGTATCCGTGTTGTCTTTTTTCGTTGCTTGCACATGGGGAGTACTAGCTGCGGCACGTATTTATCTGCGAACTTGGGCGTTCACAAACAATCCCGGCGTTCCCCTAGCCGAAAGGCGGTTTTTGGCTGATGAACATATCACGAGAATGCTACTGTTCAGAAGCTGGGCTTTCATACTCTTAGTAGGTCTACATCTTTAACAACCGCTTTTGCATCTAGTGTGTTCAACATGTCTATTTATACGGCGCAGCCATTCTCAACAGATATGATCACATTATGGAGAGGTGCAATGCTCTTCCCTCAATATCGATGGGGATACGTGGGGGGCCTCTTCTTGTGTATAACAGGACTGGGTAAGTGGAGCAATTTGCCAACACGGAGTGTTAACCTCACCTATTTATGTCTCCAGCATTTAGCCTCGTTCAACAGGCAAATCTGATATCAAATCCCCATGTTGTCATTGATCCTCTTTCCTTGCTTTGGATCTGCCTCGCTGTCGGCACTACACTCTCTTTTGCAGCGAATCTACTTGCAACAGGTATAATTGCCTATGGTGTCTGGTAATGAATTCCGTCGTCTATACCATGTCATGCTGACTCCCCTCCAAGGTCCTACAGAAGTTTTCTGTTTTTACAGCTGAAACTAGAGAATCAAGGACAGTTCCGAATGTATAAAGTTCTATGCCTTGTTCTCGAGTCTGGATTAGCCTATTGTGTAATACAGGTGTGTATTCACTCGATTATTTCCTGGCGGTGTTGACCCTCTCTAGGCCATAATTGTAATCACTACCTTCGTTCCCCAGTCGTCGTCAAGTTTGAGTTGGAGAACTTTGGTACCAGAAATGTTTGAGGATGCCTATCTTGTGGTCTCGGTGAGTAGATTCCCTCTCGATGAACAGCTGCATTCTTGACCGCCATTAAACCATATAACTCAGGCGATTTATCCGACTCTTATTGCGCTGTTTATCAAGCGCAGGGGAAGATTCAAGGAAACATATTCGTTTATTCAAGATGCCGTAAATGTTGATTAATTCTAGAGGACGCCAATCCTACATTCCTACATCTCCTGATGATCACTTCATTGTAGAATACTGCTCCATAGCCGTTGATGAATTGGCGGTGTATTTCACAGCAGTACAGAACCAACTTGTGAGCTAATTAAGGAACAAATTACGACATAAGCTACAAATAGCCACACCATGGCTACACTCGAAGATCTGCAATGCTATCCAACACTAAATCTGCTCCGGCTTTGAGATGATCAACGGCAGAATCAGCCCCCGTCAATACACCGGCCACGAATCCGCATCCAGCATATCGTCCTTCTTGGATGTCGCGCACGGAGTCTCCTAGTTTGCCGATCTGACGCATATCTATTATCCTGTGTTTTCGCGCGAGGTGTTGAATCATATAAGGGTATGGTCGGCCCATGCCGACATCTTCGGCAACGACTAGGTCATCGATTTTGTCGCTCAGATCGAGCATTTCGAGAAGTCGGCCAGCGATGGAACGAGGGTAACCTGCAGATGTAAGAAATGAGAAACGATGGCCTACATATGCTGATAAGGAAGGACTGACCAGTGTTTAGACAAACCTTGATGCCAGCTTGGCGCAATGCCCGGAACACGTCTAGAGTGCCAGGAACGAGCGATACCAGCCCCTCATTTTCAGGACTAAAGTAAGCCGTTTTAAGACTAGTCAAGAAATCGTTGTACATGGACTGAATTTCATCTTCGGACAGGCCAGCACGGGATCCAAAGTGACGGAGTACTTCAATCTTATTGGATCCGTGCCATTGGTTGAACTCTTCCGTAGTGTAAGTGATGGTGACCCGCGGTGCGCGCTGCATTGTTTGTTGAAGCACGGTGTAGACGAGCCCGCCTTCGTCAATGACGGTTCCCGCACAGTCGAATACCACAAGCTTAATTCCCAACGCGCTCATGGAGGGTGATACAGGACTTGAAATATGAGGTGTACCGTGGGGATGGAGTTTGGCCGACTGCAGCTGGGTGATAGCTTTAGAGATCTCCGTGTGATCAGCTTCGGAGCTTAAGCCTTTGCTGAGCTGCTCAACGATGTCAAACGATTTTGAAAGTAGAGGCGTCGTGCTCTTGGTCTTGGATGCGAGTTGCAAAGCAGTCAGCATATCTTTCCTCAGAAGTGACAGCTGAAAGCCGTAATCATATGTCTCCGGCAGGACATGGTTTGGAATTCTGTTCATGGTTGCCCAGCTGGAATACAATATCGTGAGTTGTGAAACGAAGGCAGTGATTGAAAATAGCAAACCTTCGGCCAGAGGATTCGTTAATAGCATTCAAAGCGTGCATTGGATTCACGCCGTATTTAGAGAGAATGGCTAGCCCCTCCGATGCAACAGCCAAATTGGTAGCCATGAGTATGTTGTTGACCGCTTTTACGGCATGACCGGCACCAGCATCTCCACAGTGTACGACGAGTCTCGCAGCCGCTCGGAAAAACGCAGATACGGTGCCAAAGCGAGTCTCAGAACAGCCGACCATTGCACAAAGAGAACCTTCCGCCGCACCTCGTGGGCCTACCAGTGGGTCTCTATGCTCAGTTGAAAGCTAACTAGTGTTTATAGGTGGAAAGTGGGGCTGACCACCTGAGATTCCAACATCGATGAATGTGGACCCTTTTGTTTGTAGAATAGCGGCAAATTCTTTTGCTGCTGAGGGGTCTCCGGAGGTACAGTCAAACCAAACTGTCCCGGGTGCGACTCGTCCCAAAAACAACGTTAAGACCTGACCAACATCCTCAGAATTGGGGAGACAGGTGAGAACGACACCTGGGAGGAATCTAGACGGGGCAGATGTTTCGAGTGCCTTACTGTTAGGTATCTCCGCGGTTAGTTTGTTAACAATCTCTGTATTTAAATCATATAGGAATGTCGTATAGTCAGGAGGAGCAGCTAAGCGTCGAGCTAGCTGTGACCCCATAGATCCTAGGCCGATGAACAAGACATCTGAAGTTATTGGGTCCGACATAAGTGAACGCAGGTAATGTGTGGGAAGAAAGAAGACATTTGAGACTTGGAGATTGCAAGTAATTCATTAGTCACGCCAAAGTCCCACATGAAGGAAGAATTCTAGACTGATCGTGCTTACAATACATTTCCTTGGTGCTGCAATCGAAAGTAACCCTCACAAAGGCGTCTTTTGGAAGCTAGAAATATGTATTAGGTGATAGGTTCAGAAATACAGATGTGATGCAGTTAGAGCATTAGTCAAGGCTGTTTCTTTTCTTTTTCCTTGTCTTCTTTTGGCATACTCATCTCGATGGCGCGTGCGATGGCGGCTTCTTCATCCTCGTCTTCATCCTGATTCTCACTATCCTCCATCTCAACATCATGTTGTTCCGACATGGCTAATGCTCGTTGGAGTTCTTCATCCTCTGCCATTTCTGCAGGACCCGTAGCGGGTGGCGCCGGCTGGGTAGCAGCTGCAGATGGTGGCGGTTGTTGTCCTGAAGCTGCAGCTTCTGCCGCCTCGCGAGCCTGAGCTTCTTGCATCGACATCCTCAAAGCCTTGAGGACGAAATTACTGCGCTGAGATACAAAATAGGTGAATATCACGAACCATAGCCAATTCAGGATCTAGACTTGGGTCTACACCGAACTCAAACTGGTTCGCACCACCTGAACTAGATGGCGCTGGACCATCACCACCAGTGCCACCAAGTTCTGCAGGGATACTGCTGCTGCGGTCGGTGGAGAGTATCGGGGAGGAAATGAGAGCATCGGATAATAACACCGTTCCTGGTGGTACAGAGATAATGTGGCTTGACAAAAAGGTGAGATACGGGGGAGGGAGGGAGATGTGACGAAGATCTTACGAATTGTCGTCGCTGCTCGCGCTCTCCACGAAAACCTTGAGCACACCTCTCTCACCCTCGGCTGGCTCCTCAATTCCGTCACCATAACATACGACATCGATTGCTACGTTGTTCTTCTTCAGCTTCTTGGCGAGTTTAACCATGGACTTCTCATCAGCCGCAGGACCGTCAAGCGGCGAAGCAACGAAAACAATTATCCGTTGACGAAGATTCTTGTTTTCTCTGTGCTTTAGTGCAAGCTGTGCAATAGCTATTGATGTTGGAATATCAATCTGACCACTAATTTTTGACGAAGCGGTATGGATTGCTTGGAGGATCTGACCGAGGTCTTTCGTATGTGTGACGAGAACCTCTGGACTAAAAGACGCTATCCTGAGTCCAAGATCTTGAATTGAAGAGTAAGCATAGTTACCCTTTACCAGCCATGGTCATAATACCGACAGTGTTTTCTGGGTTTGAGTCGATTTTTGTTTGGAATACAGTGTTGACTGCATCGGACTGGGCATCGAATCGTGTCGGCTGGTAGTCTCCATTCCGCATGAATTCTGAGTTGTCAATAATCATCATGGTAGCTTCTAGTGGCATTTTTGTAGGAAGGAAGTAGAGAGCGATGCTACAAGTTTGTACGGGAGCTGCTGCTGACGCGTTCCAGACGCGAATACCATTGTTTGGGATTATTTGGCTGAGATCCAACTTAACTCAACAGAAAGAGATTTTTGTGCATGCATGCATGATGGAATTATGAGCATACACATAGTAATAGTGGCCACACAAGTTGATTTCATACGACGTATTCTTACACCTTGAAACCACGGGACTGTCTCCTGCCACGCCCTTGCTCGAACTAGATGCAAAAAGTTGGCGATGATATAACTTGGACGATCTGAGTCTCACCTTTCGGCCTTTTGAAATAGTATATGGTTTCTTGTGTTTGTGTGGACCTTGGTAACATGATTTAACAGCTTTTCAAAGCCAAAAAACACAAAGATATTCACCCATGCCAAAGTGTTTGACAGCTTCCCGCGAGTTCTTGACGCCCCGAAGCAAAATAGTATTGGCACCAGTGGGCGAGCGGAGAGCAAGCTGATCGAGTGTCAAAATTTCACCCCCTGCATTCAAAATCCTCTCTCTCGCTGAGCGCGTCACTCGAAGAGCAGCAATGGTGAGTTTAGGGATAGTCGTTTGGCGGATATCGTCGGTCACTGTACCAACAGAGACAATTATTTTCGACTCGAGATCGCTGGCATTTGATGTTTCCTTGATTATCCGCGATAGTGAAATGGGAGGGCGGTTCGTTTTGGAAAGGAAGAGCCGGTGAAGAACGACCTGTTATCGCTAGCGGTTTGAGTCAACGAGTTTATAGATCGTAGTACAAAGCCAAGAACCTTGTTGAAACCGGAGTCGGTACGGCGTGCTAGAAAACGGTAAAGCTGAAGAAAAGTTAAGCTATGGATTGTGTATACAGGCTGAATTGCATACCTTTACAAGGAGGAGCAAATATGGATCCTCGCTCTTGGGTGCTGTTCTGGCACCCTTCTTGACGTGATGGGATGTTATGTCAATACCCTATGTTATGAATATTAACCGATGTAATCGCCAGCGATAAGAGTAACGACGTGCTCACCATTTTTGTTCTCGCCTGATTATAAGTTTACGTCTGGGCTTGCTGGACAGGGCGGGGCTTGATGAACTGTGCAGTTGACAAATCTCATTTCAAACTCCGCTTTAATGGCAGCAGTGAGGCGTCAGACTCCAGCAGGATGCTTGGTAGGATGCCCACCTTTGGATAGCAAGAAGCCTTAACAAGCGGTGCTTTGATTTTTTTACAAGTCAAATTCATATTAGAAACATGCTACAATGGGCCCTGGTGTGGAATTACTGGAATACAGTACTGTGTGAACGGGCGCTAAAAGCCTGAGTAGTATCAGCCAAGATGGGCCAAACAGGTGGCAACAACCCCTGAACTTGAACCATCATGGTGCGTGGCTCCACTTTTCCCTCCAGCGGTGCGCTGGCTCACCCAAATTTTTTTTCTAGTACGCTGAACCAGCAGCAGCTCCTGTTGACCCATATCCAGATGCCTATACTGAACCTCCCTTAGCACCAGCAGCAGCTGAGCGTGATTCTGCCGCACCACCAGCACGCGGCCGCTCTCGTTCTCGTAGCCCTGGTGCCCGCAGCAACAACGCTGGAAATGGTTACAGGAGTCCCTACCGTCGCAGGTCCCCAGCACCAAGACGTTCCGGGCAAGGTCCAATGGTTGGTTGTGCCCCACTCTATGACTAATTTTGTTTGCTCATTTTACTCAGCAGGCCCCTAATCCAACCAGTGTTCTTGGAG
This sequence comes from Rugosomyces carneus, assembly GCA_018221805.1. Lineage (NCBI taxonomy): Eukaryota > Fungi > Basidiomycota > Agaricomycetes > Agaricales > Tricholomataceae > Rugosomyces > Rugosomyces carneus. Next base: position 8,699 of record JABCKM010019889.1, read on the forward strand.
TCTTCGGGTTAAGCATCCGTACTCGAGAACGCGATCTTGAAGACGAGTTTACTCGCTTTGGCCGCGTTGAAAAAGTGACCATTGTTTATGATCAACGGGTTCGTCACACTCCTTCTAATATGCCGAATCACTGTTCCTAAGTTAGACTAACAGTCTGATCGTTCTCGCGGATTTGGATTTATCCAAATGTCAACTGTGGAAGAAGCTACGCGTTGCATTCAAGAGCTCAACGGAGTGGTGAGTATGATACTGTTTCATGGTGCATCATCTTCTGATGCGCTTTCTTTTCTTCAGAATTTAAACGGCCGCCATATCCGAGTGGATTATTCTGTTACTGATCGCCCGCATGCGCCCACTCCTGGGGAGTATATGGGTCATCGGCGCTCGGGACGTGATTCTTATCGCGAACGCGACCGTGACTATCGCGACTCTTACCGTGATAGGGATTCTCGCCGTGATCGTGGTGACAGGGACCGCGACCGCGACCGCGATTTATATGGTCGGGATCGTGATAGCAAGGATTGGCGTGATAGACGTAGCCCGCCTCCACGCGGAGGTGGTCGTTACTCACCTGATTATAGGCGCCGTCGGAGCTACTCGAGAAGCCCTCCGCGAGGTGGTAGCCCATCCAGAGGGCGGGATTTTGATGCCTCTAGTCCATCTGCCCCGGCCCCCGCCACAACGACGGCGGATAATTCTCGGTGGTAAAAAGAGTACCATTGATCACTTCTACAGCTCTGCCTTCAAAACAAAAACTGACCCCGGTCAGCAAGATGTCAAGTGGACAGTCGAAGGTCGATGTTAGTCAAGGATGAAATAATTTCTATGTTTACCTGGCCTCCGTCAAGTTTTTACTCTTCAATTTTCATCTATGCTACATCCGTTCATGAAGCCCCTGGTCCTATTTGGTAGCAAAAAAAAAGAAAAAAAATCAAGTTTCAAGTTTCTCGTTCCTTGCCCCTAGTACTCGTTCTGTCCTCTTCGCCTATTATGTTTTTCAAGTATCAGACGTCAAAGTTCGATGCAAAATATCATGCAATTGCGCGTCGAGGGTTACCAGAAAGAAAGACCGTTGGAGCATGAAGAGTCGATAGCTCACCAAATTGCGTAGAAACCAAGATAAAAACTAACGGGTGCTTATGCCCACAGTTCAGGTGCGTGGCTAGGTGACATGTGTAGCTATACGTTTGTGATCGCATGGAGTGGTGTGCCATGTACAGATATGCCTTTGCGAAACGATGCACTTATGTCGGAATTATTCTTGCTATGTTTCTGAGTGGGTGAGATTTTCCGGTCCTTGGCTCTGTAAATTTCAATTTGGTATCCTGATCACTTGTTCTTAAGATACGCTTGTGGTCACTTGGTAAGCGATGGGCAGGAGAGGAGACGTATTATTATATTAGCCTCTGTATTCGACAGTTCATTTATATATTATTGCAGAGGCACATTCAGACGAACATGATGGGCAATGCAACAAAAACATCAATAAGGCATCACCTCAGAAGGTTCACGGGGATCACTAGGCTCAGATACCTCCATCATTCGCAGCCTTTCATCTATGTCTACACTGAGCCTCTCCTATTAAAATAATCACAATCTGAATTGGAGCACAAGTGCCGTGAAGAGTACTGACCACAACATCAAACCCAATGTAAGGCCCGAATAACGTGAGTCTTTCTTGGAGACCAGTATCAAGGAACTGCTGTAGCGACATTTGGCAAAGAATGATAGATGCCGAAAACCTGTTGACCCCTCTGAGAGTGGCTAAATCCTCTTCATCCTGCGGGGCGAGTAAAATGAGTGAGATCATCTTCGGAGATACAGCACGGAAAGGTGTACCTCTGACGCATCAGAATCCAGCCATTCTCTAGGCCCCCACAGGACCCCTTGCGTTTCATCTGCACGTTCAGCCTCGTCCCCAAATAACCTCGCGTACATGGCTGCTTCCTGGACCGTGTTCGCGAAAGCGTACCATACATCGCACGTCGTAGCATTCTTCCCGCATCCCTGGGCTATTCCCAAGTCGCGACGAAATCTCGTAACTGCCTTTCTTATTGGCGGTGTATAGGCGTTGATTTCTGGTTCTCGACTAGGTCCTGCAAGGTTTCGTATTTGCTGACCACGCGGAGCTCTCGCGTATGACTTGGACGTTGGATATGCCTCAAATATAACGAGTATTCGTTTATAGCGCCACGTCTGCTCTGATAAGACCGATAAGACCGCCTTCATGTCAGCAGACAAAGAGAGTAACGAAGTTAGGATGATAGCCGTGAACGAGTCAATGATGAGGTCAACCCCATCAAGAGATTCACGCTCTACCAGGTCAATCATACACTCTGGTGCAGCAAGAGATCTAACTAGAACCTGTTTCTGAAGAAGGTTGAGCGAAGCCATATATCTATGAGCACCAACGGGAGTCGTCCAAACGCAGGGAAGGCAGACAGTCTGAGTATCGTATAGATCTTCTGGAGTGGTAGCTATGTGCAGGCCAGAGTTCGAGTCTTGTGGTACATGAGCATTAGTATCTTTAGCAAATACTCGAGTGAGGTCGCAGGTTGGCAGATTTATGGGACCCGAAGTGAGAGCCTTTGCACGTAAATTTGCAAAGTTCACAACACCCAAACAGTGAGCGGCATTGTCTGTGGTGAGCTTAGCTGCTCCTGGATTGTCTATGACTGCGTCGGATCTTGGAGCATCAAGACGAGACACCTCGGACTGAGGTCGTTGGGGCCACCTGGGAAGATCCTCTTGTTGCGCCTGCTCTAGGTAGATGAGACCATGACCATCGCCTCCTTGGTTCATGTCGTGCTCAAGTTGGGTACCCAAGTTTTCACAGGATTGAGGAGAAAGCGGTTGGCAGACTTGAGAGTCATAAGAAAAAGGCAGAGCCTCGAAATCTTCCCAAGAATTGTAATCGCAATCAAGTTCAGGTGCTTGTTTCGCAGGTATATTGTCTGAGTCCAGAACCATGCTAGTGGCCGTCATGTATCGACGGTTTGCAGCCTGACCCGATGAAGTACAAGTCGGGACATTCTCTTTATCGTTGCCAGTATCGTCGTCATCGTCGGAACAAAGGACCGCTGGATTTAGGTTCTGGTCATCTACAGGGCTGGAAGTTAGTATTTTGTTATACCCCGAATTTCCGTGTGAGTCTACGCCATCGGCTTCAAGAACCGACCCTTGGTCGCGGTTACGCAATGGTACCTCAATCGCCGAGCTAGCTATGTCCTGTCGGGGTCGTTTCGATGGCCAATCTTGAATGTCGCCCAAATTTCCTCTTTTTTCTGCGCCTAGCTTGTGTGCGGACATTTCATTCAGAGTCTCCCCATGGAGTCGTTCACTTTTATTCGTGGAAGTGTCTCGTTGCTCGCTTTCCACTTGACCACTCCTTCGTTTGCACAATGCTGCCCTTTCTGCCCTTGTTAACACGATGTCCGACCTATCGGTCTCGAAGCTGACGGCATCAGGTGAAATCGCTCCTCTCCAACTCTTTTCACCGTCAAAACCGCTTCCTTTGAAGTGGCGATTGGTATCGAGCCCCGCATCCCCGCTCAAGGTTGCGAGCAACTTTTCGACATCGTGTTCTACGACTGCTCTACCTTCTTGTCCCGTTAAGACGTCAGTCTCAACAATTTGCGCGTGCGAGGGAACTGGATTCGTCCGTGCGAATGGACTTTGTGGCAATATAAATTAATTGACGGAGGCGATACAATCAAGTTTGAACATACACCCAAGAGAGCTCAACACGTAGGGGCGCAAGGCCATTCACGCTTTTGAGAAAGGATATAGAAGTGGGACTCCCTCCCGCAGATGCTTTTGGTGTATCGCGGTGTGACCTCGCTATATATTCTGCATAACTTTGAACGAGACGAGCACTTCCGGTTGGCGAGCACAATGATGGAACTACGTCTAGAATTTAGATAGGTGTTACTTTTTGCTGCGAGATAACAGCCTACCAGGCATCAAAGTCAAGCTTGGTTCGTTCTTTGTTATCTGATGTGTTTCCTGGCTATTGTTGGGGCAGTCGAACAGCGCTTCGTCTCTGATGAAAGCTAGTGGGTCTGATGTGGTTTCAGTAGAGGAGCATTGTCCCGTTGGCTGTGACATTTTTTGATAAAGTCCACGTAGTTCAGCATCTTCACCGGATACGTCTGAGGGCGCTTCATGTGCAACTTTACTCGACTCAGACGCTTGCCCACGGAGAGAGTTCGCGTCTGTGTCCGCTTCTGGCAACATAGTAATGAGCGATATTTCAGATTCTTTCTCTGTTCCAGCACTCTCGTTGGCCCCACTCGAAGTACGAGAAGGGACTCCCAAATGAGGGAGTAAAAAAGACCCTAAGCTTTATAGATATCAGAGGGGCTTTTGACTAGCCGGGGATAACAAAGCTCACCTGCTAGTCTGCTGTGCTTCTTGTATGCTCGAAGAGCCTCCGATGCGCCTGCTGCGCGGAATCTCAACGACGTCTAGGTTCATTAGTTGAAAATACAGAAGTCGTGAGATCAGATATTTCACCTAGTTTCGAGCTTTCAATGTCGTGTACTAGATCCAGTACACCCGATACGGACGTATCAGGCGAAAGTGGGAGCATCAGCTCGTCAACCTCGTCATCCGAATCTAAATTTGACGGAGACGAGGTCACATAAGTCTCTGTCACAATTTCAGCACTGTTTGTTGGCTGGGGGAAATGCAAAGGAATATCGGGGACGCACGCCAACCATCCACGATTAACATGTTTTCCTCAGCCAATGAATGACACGATTCGCCAACTTTATCATCGTCGCTTGCAGGAAAGTCAGATTGCAGTACGCCAATGAACTTTGGCAAGTCTATTGTCGAACGAGGAACCGACGAGTTCGTTTTATCTTGTCCCTCCATATTGTTCTCATCCGACCCTAGCCTGTTCCTCCGTGCAAACATTGGCAAAAGCGGCGGAGACTCTGGCAAAGGAGTGGTGGGGCGTGAAACATCGAAATGGAAGTTCGCAGGAAGGTATGTCCGTCGATAGTCACCCGATGTTTCCACCTTCAGTGGAGATCGAGGGCGGGTCATACTTGAGATAGAATTCAAGAGGTCGCGGACAGCAGCATACACAGAGCCATTGAGCCGGTATGTTACATCCCTTCGAGGATAAATCCAGGCGCATATTATAGACATAGCCTGAGATGCTTACAAGACACGCTCCTTTCTAATGTCTGGTTCTTGGACTGGTCGTACGTCGACAACTTTGAGGGCGATCGGGGTCGATTTCAACAAGCCTCGATAAGACTGAATGTCAATCTCCTTGATTTCTTTAGCTTGATGCTTTCCGCCCGTTCTTCCTAGAATGGGTGATTCTCTTACAGCACGGCGCGTAAGTATGGGCTCGATAGGGTACAGGTCTGAATGGATCTGGTCCCATGCGTCCTTCGGCCACAACAAACGCTCTGACCTTGGTCGACCTTTAGGCAAAGTGATTATGCTTTTGATTAGTGAGAGGGCATTCTGAGAAGTGGACAAATTCTCTTGATAAGTAGGGAGGTCTTCTAATTTCCAAAGCGAATGCAGTGTTGCAAACGGGTCAGTCGGCAGTGTAAGTAAGACTGGATCGTGTATAGGAATTTGTTCGAGAAACATAAGCTAGCTAGATGTCAACGATTGCCAGAGAATGGCGGTTTGAACGATCCTTGCCTCAGCTACAGCCAACTGGGTGTATCGCACGTAGTCTGTCGTGATATGATGACGAACGTATTCCAGGAGTAGACCGCGAATGTAGGATTCCAGTTGTTCGTCCATGGTCGTCCACTTCGACGTCGAGCGTGAGAAGTTGAGAACGGACAGTTGATAAACACCATGCCTGAGTCGCATATCCTGCTCACCACCCACCGGACAGCAGTTTTTCTGCGTCTGACATGACCGAGAAAGGGACAAATGAGTTCGGCACAGGAAAAACGCGTCCCACAGTACATTACACAAGCGACCTCAACTTGAGCAATCACCCTCCTGCGCTGAGTTTTAGTCGGGTCGATTCTTCGGATGTCTTGTCATCCAGAGCTTCATCAATAGGAACCGATGACGAAGACTCAGACGACTACGACTGGTCCGGGGAGGAAGATCTTGCTGATGAGGAAGCGAAATTCGAGCACCGAATGGGGGTAGCAAAAGAGGAACACAGAGGCTGCGGCGTCAAAAGGTGAAATCATCACTTCATTTCTTTCTCAGTAGCTCCCTGTTGAGACGCTACAGGATCATCACCTTGTTATTCTCAAATATCATCGGCTCTACTATCCTTGCGGGGCTTCTTGTCCTTCCTGGGATTCTAGTTCAAATCTACTGGTATAAACCACATCCCACCGACTACCGTCGGTATGTCAAAGATAACGTTCAGGCATGGCTTTTCTGGGCTGCAGCCAACATAGTGATATCCTGGTGTCTTGCTATGATTATTGATGTCATTCCGGTACTCGGCCAACTTTTCATTGCAGCAACTTGGGGGCATGTTTCAGAGCATGTCAAGACACGCATAGAGATGTATGACTCTATCAAAAATACCGTCAAACCAGTTTTTTACGCTGCCAGCTGCTGGGCTAGCTGGGTCATTACCTTTGGGCACGTCTACAACCTATACAATACTCAGAATCCAAACGAGAGTCGTGCTCGTTATACTAAACAAGTAAGGCCACGTTTCAACTTCCGATTCGTGGTAATAATAAATTATACAGATTCAGCGTGTGGTAGAGTTTTTCTTTTTTCTGGCACTCGTCCTGTGTGCGAAGCAGATGCTCGCACATGCAATAGGTTAGGATGATCGCTCTTGCATACAATACTTATATATAATATGCATTTTTCAGCCCTTGGATTTCATCGTACTGCATACAAGGACCGTATCGAGTCTGTTGACGAAACCCTTAGCGTCATAGAAACCCTACGTAATTATCGTCCCAAGGCTTCCCAAGCAAGGAAATCGCCAGGGATTCGTACGCCCCTTTTCGGCAATCACTCCCCCCTTTCAGACAAGGACCATTATCAGTCCCTGAGTAATGCTTTGCGCTTTGCGACTGGCAAGAGCTCAAAGTACAGGCGGTACTATGATAGTGAGGACGGGGCCGACGGGAACCGGGAAGAATGGGACCGTTCACCTAGCAGTTCCAAAAGGGCGGATTGGAAGGAAAGCTTGAAGAAGAGGACCTTTTTGTTTGGGCTAGGGTCGAATGAAAATAGTGAGAGCCACACGCCAGAACAGACAGAAATGCACAGAATGGAGCAAGGCGATGCGAAGCCCTCAGGCTCCCCACAATCTACGTTATCAGGTGGCCGTCATCGTGCTTCGCCTTCTGTTGCAAACAACGAGGATACGGAAATTACGTTTGTGCAGGCTGCGAAAGTGATAAAGAATGCTGTTCTACATGATGCACGCAATATCGGGGGTAAAAATATCGGGGAAGGTTCCATGTCATGGAACATTAGTTCATCGAGGGAGGCCAAGGTATGTTCTTACTTCCACACTACCGCACGTCCAACCAAATGGTTTGTAGCGCCTATCTCGGTCTCTTTACATGCGCTTCAAGGACCGGCATCGGAACTACCTTTTGCCCTCTGATTTCTATCCTGCATTTCCAGACGAAGCTTCTGCCGAAGCTGCATTCCGCGTATTTGACAAAGACAACAACGGAGACCTCTCGCGTGGAGAGCTGAAGACCACAATTGTCAAGGTATACAAGGAACGGCGATTCCTCTCTCGGTCGATGCGGGACGTAGGAGCAGCTTTGAAGACTCTCAATCAGATCTTACTACTTTTTGCCATGATCATACTGTTTTTCATCAGCTTGAGCGTATTCGGTGTCGAGGTGGGCGATTCACTGACAAGCGTTTACTCGATTGGGATCGCGGCTAGTTTCATCTTCAAGAACTCAGCGAGTTCAGCTTTTGACGCTATAATGTTTCTGTTTGTAACGCAGTATGTGTTTTGTTAAAAACCGTCCATTGCTATTAGTGCTTAAACTCAAATTTCCAAGCCCTTACGATACGGGTGATCGGTGCACAATTGACGGTATGCTGTTCCAACTTGACTATTGGTAGACGCTGACACATTTGCTGGTCCTGCGCGAAGATGAGGTTCTCGTCGTAAAGAAAGTTGGACTCCTTGCAGTAAGATCCTCAATTTTAAAAAGTATTGATTTGATTACTGATCAATTGCAGACCGTTTTCGAGCGTTCTGACGGGACGGAGACGTACTATTTCAACAGCCAGCTCTTTACAAAATTCATGTATGTCCACCGCCCTGCGTGCATTCCCCGACTAAATCTGCTCCAGAACAAACATGCGACGAAGTGGGGTACGCAAACAACCCGACTCTTCATCATACACATTTATGACATTATGGCATTACAGAAAACTTTTGAAAACTTGACTATGCAAGTAGCTTGGCGCACACCTCTCGAAAAATTAGATTTGTTAGAAAAGTTGCTGAACGAGTGGCTCTCAACTGAAGAAAATCGCTGGTTCGACCCTTCAACAAAGGTCATGCTGAAACACATCGAATTTCAGCGGTATTTGACTCTGACCATCGGTATTGGGCACAATGGGTATGTAGATATATGTCCCCAGACCATAGGTAACTCAACTTTGGGGCATCGTCTTTTAGAAACTGGCAGTAAGCTCTTCTCTTTTCCCTAACTCCAGGTCTGAACAATGTTCTCTGAAGGGTCTGATCCAACCTAGCACACATTTTTGCCAGTTTCACACTAACCATCATTTTCTACTCTGTAGGATTGGGATCTCAGGTGGAAACGAAAAACAGCTTTTCACGCCGCTGTGCAGCACTACTGCCGCCAACTAGATATCTCCTATTACGAGTCATCTATTCCAATTACGTTCGTAGATTCGGAAGCCGATTCCTACGAAACGCCGATACCCTCACCATCTCCAAGCCGTTCACCGTTGAATGTTGGAGAGGACCAGAACAAAATGAAGCCGCTGCTTGGCTTTTTGCCGCCTCCATCGACACGCTCGGCTCAACTCACGAGAGCCAGAAAAAGCAAAAGCAAAAAGACTGGTGTGCATGGTCTGGAACCAGCCGGCTCATGATATCTGCGAGTAAAGGCAGTTGTGGACATTTACAGCATGCACACATCTTTTTCATAGCATTACTAGAGACTAGCATTATATCAGCTTATCTATTTCTTACTCAGCGGCATATAGAAGTTCCTGTTGTTTTTCCTGGCAAGGCTAAGATGTGCAAAGGGGTTGCTGGCGACCGCTGTCGTTCCTGCAAGTTTGGAAACAACTAATAAGCCATCTGCATCATTCTCCGAAGGCTCGCCTAAATCGTGAATATTCAATAGGTTTCACGATCAACAGTTGACAGCTAGTCCCATGGGGATGTTGATCTGTCCTCTGTCCCAAGCTAACTAAAGCACTATCGATACATACGAAAGTGGGACCGTACTACACTATTAGGGAGCCTACTATCAATGGTGTATGGGTCCCATGTATGTATGAGCGCTTCATGCTGTTCTGTGAGCACGTGGAGCTGACTCGCTTGGCGTTTCCGAGCTTACACGCTGATGAGCACTTTACTACCTAACCATCATGACAATCAGTGGATGCTGTCAATGTTTGTTACAGTCTCTGTACTGTACATTCATGTGACATGAACTAGTATCGGCCCACGGGGCACCTTAATCAGGAACGAATCCCCCGACTCCTGATCTTAGTTTCGACTTCTACACCCATCTTCTCCCTGGTGGTTTCTCTCTCCCCTGGTGGCTTTGAAGCAGGCTTCGTTTTTGTTTTTCTTGCATATTGTTTATCGTTATTCTATAACGGGGTCGTCTCGTCTGCTATGGATTCGGTCTCTCAGACAAGAAGTACCAGTGCGTCTTGTTTGACTGCTGCTGAAACTTTTAGGCCAATGCTCTTTACTTCGCAGCTGTGAATATTGTCCGCGGAACACACTCACAACTTATTGCTTTCCTTGTGCTCAACATATGGCCCTCTCATTTTGGTATACCAATCCTCCTCGCGGTGATTTATTTGAGGAAGATTCAACGGCATGTAACGTTTATAAACCTCTCTATCACCTTTATCATCGCCGGGATGTAAGTGACAGGTGGTGAACAAGCTTTTACTGGTGTTTATTTTGTTTGCAGATCTTCATCGCTACTGTAAGCGAATAACCACGCGACGCTATCTACGCATAGGGTTTAGTAAACTATCTAGCCTTTACTTTGGAAAGATAACGGGCCCTGAACCACCTCCCATCCTTTGTCTTCTTCAAGCGTCTTTGTTGTATGGTTATCCTCCCATGTTAGTGGTTTTATTGATCCATAATTGACACTGTGTCATTGATTGCTGTTTATAGGACATCCGTAGCAGCTTTCACTCTTGTCTTACATGTATGTGGCCCGAAATATATGATGTTACCTATATGATCAAACACCTACAGATGTTTCTGGTAGTCAGAGCTTCGCATTACGGGAAGGAACTCTCGGAGCAAAGTCATACCGTTCGGCTTTGGGCGGTCTGTTTCTATCATCAGCCAGATAGGTAGCATAGGCTGAATCTCTGAACATTGCAGATGTTACTCGGCCCATATATCGCTTTCTTCACCGGACTTCTTTCCACGGCTGTGGTAACCTGCACTCTTTCCATATTCCCTGGGTACGTTGCAGCTGACCCATTGGACAGGTTGGTGCAGCAAACCCTGGAAAAGTGTCCCGCAACCGTCGCTTTTTTTACTGTTCTGTTGAGTCCGTAAATTTGAAAGTTGAATTCTCCTTCCCTGCAACAAGCCGTTTACCGTACCTTAGAACTAACACCATAACATTATTCGCCGCATTTTTTCTTTTTGCCACCGTGTTCGTGGAGGGTGGGTCATTTTGCCGACTTGCTAGGAATCTCCTACGATCTTTAATTTAGGGTGGCTCGTTGTTATTCTCTACAAGCGATGGAGAGCTTTGAAGAGCAAAGCCCACGATATGAAGAAAGATTTTGACTTTAGCATGTCAGTTCGCGTTTTGGCGTATGGACTGTATTCGACTATTGCTTTGAGGTTTGTTCCCACCGAGTTTACTGGTGTTCATCTGTTTTATATGGATTACAACAGCCTCAGCCTACTATCAATCAAAGCACCTGAGAGTCCTGCGCCTGATCTAATGATTGCTACAGGTGAGTCGATCAATGTCAGGCTCAATGTTCTTCCTCTCATGCATCGTCTGTTAGCGTCAACATGCATGCTGCTGATTTTTGCAACTCAGAGGGTCAGTGTCACATTACCTGTGATGTGTTCTGACGCGATAAATCTTCGTAAAAACTGTAGGACATTCTCAGCGCTTTGTACTTTTGGCGTTCTAGGAGGATACAATCGACAGCGGATGTTGCTAAGATAGAAATCGTGGTGACCAACGACAAAGACAACGTATCGTATTTCAACTACGATGTAGAGCAGGCGCCAGCGAAATTTCCGGCTCGACTTGTCCCCGTTCGCGGCGAGCCAATGGCTGTATAACAGCTGTTAGCTTTGACAATCTGTAAATATACAATATACTTGGTTATGTACGAGAGATAATGCTCTGAGCAAGCTGTGAGTCTGAAGAATGAATTGAAGTCAACATGGTTTTGCCAAGCAATGCCAAACACACTTTTTAAACCCGTGAACACATACTACTATACTCCGTTCGTTCAATAGCTGTTATGATGACCGTAAGTCCAGTTTTGCTTAATGAAAGCACATTTCACTCAACAAATCCGTAGACTCGCTGTTCTAGTAGATTTCACGCGTTATCACGCTCTACTTTGGCTCAATCACGGTGCGCAGAAATAAAACTCTAGTCGTTGTCTACTTGCCAATAAACTATCTAAAGTTGTTCCAGGGGTTCAACAATATCTAGATATATGGCTACCGCGACAGAGCCAGCTAAGCCGAGCACGACCCCACCGCCGCCCACCAAACCGACAAGCGATTCTACGGTGTCACGAATAGTGGACGATATTTCAAGCCTAACACTATTACAAGCTTCGGACTTGGTCACACAGTTAAAGGTTTGTATGTGGTTGTACAGCGTTTGTGCTGAAGATTAAGTCCGTGGTTTAGTCACGGCTAAATATCCAAGAAATTGCGATGCCAGCAGCGGCTCCTGCGGCAGCCCCGGTTTCTGCGCCTTCGGATGAACCAGTAAAGGTTAGTTCATGGATATCTGGCCAATGGTGTAGCTGACCCCGGGGACTAGGAGGCGCCCAAGGAAAAAACGATATTCAACGTCAAGCTCGAGTCCTTTGATGCCGGGGCCAAACCCAAAATTATTCGAGAAGTAAAGGCCTTGGTTCCCAATCTTACCCTTATAGATGTACGAGTTTGTTTTGCTACATGCACGGTGACTCACGTCTTCTAGGCCAAGAAATTTGTCGAATCGTTACCAAAAATTCTCAAGGAGAATCTACCAAAAGAGGACGCCGAGAAGCTACAGAAGACGTTTGAAGGTCTTGGTGCAGTGATCAAATTAGAGTAGAATATTACCCCACTTTGACTAGCGTAATTATAATCAATTTGCTTAGATTGCTCACCACATTATTTGATACAATGCTATATTATCTGGTTGTGTCAGTGTGAAAACACATTGCAAAAAGTAGGCGACCGCGAATGGTGAGTTAGTAGAAACAAAATGGATCAGTCCTCGGACAAATATCGATACTCGAAGCGGAAATCACTCTTCTTCCTCTGACACCATGAACCCTCCCAGTCAAAGTAGACGTAGACACCTTGTTCGTACTCCTCCGTAATCGCTTGTGGTTCTGAATGACGTTGGAACCACGTCAAATATTTGACGTGGAATCGCCAAGATTGGCGCTTGAGCTCCTTGGCTGCAAGGAATCTGACGCCATGGAATTAGCGGCGTAATTTATGGATATGGAAAACTTACTGCTGGTATGTACCAGGCAAAAAGTAGAACACATAGAACAACGTTTCTACGTCGAGCTGAGAGAAAATTGTTGCTGTGCTCAGTGCAGGGTGTGGAGATTGAGGATAATATTGTGCGGTCTGGAAGGGGTTCCTCGGGGTGTAGTATTTGGGCCTGTTGAAAGATGAATGACAGCCTCTGGTTTCAACTTTTAGAGCTCACTTTTCCGTATCTTGAGGTTGAGGTACAGTTGTGTGTCCGCCTTCAAGCATTTTGTGCACCTGGTCCAGATTTGTCATGCGATGTGCAGCTATACGCGCAAGAGTTGAGTTCCTACTCCCATGGGGGAAAAGTATGAACGATGAACTTGCCTTTCTGCTTCACATTCTCAAAGGACACGACGAGATCTGAGAGAGAACCTGGGAAGGCGGCAGCTGGAGCGCGCTGGGATGGTTGTTTAGCCGCTGATGTAGGTCGTACACTTGCAGGGTGCTGTGTTGATGAAGATGGAACGCTCGTCGGTTCGTTCTGAGACGTTTTGACACCAGGGGGAAACTGGGGCTGCGCTTGTGTTTGGAGTGGGAGAGGCGAATTTCCAGGGGCGTTCATTGTATACTGCTGCAGCTGCTGGGGTAGGGGTGAAAGGGAAGGTGTAGTTGCTTGCTGGGCCTGTAGGGAAGAGTTTGCAGTCGTTGGTTGTGAAGAGTCTGTAACTAAATGCTGCTAGGTATGTGATAAGTTCAGGTGAATCAATGTCAGTTAAAGTGCCGACCAAAGTGCCAGGTGATTGGTTTGTCGCTTGAGAAGAGGTTAACTCTAGGATAAAAGGATCAAAATTTTGGGTTGCCCTTGATTTTTGTAAGTAGCTCACCTTTGCGTGGCTCGCGTACGGGTGATGATGTTGCTGCGGGTGCCCCAACGGAGCTAGGCCCAGTTTCTGAGAGCACAGGTGACTGCTGACCAGAATAAAATGATCCGTCGGGTTGCTGCGATGCCGAGGCAGACGACAACATTGGACTGATGACGGAAGGGTGCGTCAAGCTCGGGGACGATGGTGCTCGAGATATTTGGTCCGATGGTTGAGTTGTCTGTGGGGTTGATGATGATGATGATGAGATAGGAGCTGGTGGAGAAAGGGCTGCCGGTTGTGTACTGGAAGTCGTCACGGAAGCGGTTTGTGACGAACTTGCTTGGTTTGTGGGAGGTGTGACTGCTGCTGCCGCCGCCGCTGCGTATCGTATGGATGGCATAGTGGCAGGCGGTGCAGGCCTTGATGGTTGTAGACCAGCTTTCACAATGCTTGCCATAGGCTGCTGAGCGAAATTCGGGTTTGGTGGAGGTTTCGCTGTAAATAGTATCAGCTATGAATTCCAGCCAACTGATGTCGGTGAAACAAAGTTACAGTCTATAGATTGTTCTTCGCGTAACAATCAGCATCCAGAAACACAGACAACTGCATACACTCACTTCTCAAACTTATCGGCGCTGATGCTTTCTTTAAAATGGGGCTGTCATCACGTTTGCTGCTCGTCGTACTCTCCTCATCGTGTTTCTTGGAAGGTGTTCTTGGTGGAATATCTGGAGCGTGTTACAAACGTGTACAGATCAGAGGGTTAATCTGAGATACCTTCGCTTATTTCGTCCGAGTCGTCCGAGTCATCGTCGTCTGCAGCTAAACCAAACTTCTCTTCCTCCTCCTCGAGATTGAGGTCATCATATATACCCTCATCTTCATCAAAGTCTTCCTCCTACTCATTTGCAGCGTGTTGAATGAAAACGACAATGAAGGACGGTCGAACGTACCGTATTACATTCCACAAAATACTGAACGTCTTCTTTCAGACCGAACACTTTTTCTGGTGACATTGAACCATTGTTGAGAAGCCGCAACACAATTTCAAGTCGACTGATGTGCCATTTCCGTCGTTCATTGAGTGTTTCAAGCTCCTCTAGCCGTCCCGCAGCGCTTGACCCGCCCTTATTTTTCTTCTTCCCTGCCCCTTGCAGCGACTCGACTTCAGCTTCTGTTGTTTCCACCTGCAACTGAAGCTCTTCAACTTGATTCTGCAGCCATGTTGTCGCCTCCTCTTTCTCCTGCTCCTTGGGATCGAGCTTTGCAGCCTGAATAAGGCCCTCTTTTGAAAAAGCTTTTGTTTTCATTTCCTTTTCGCAGGCTTTGAATTTCTCCATTTGCTGTGCATCGCGGAAAGGCCACCAAGAAAAAAGGACACGAACCGAGGATAAAACGAGGTTAGTTAGTAACATATACAGTGTCTGGTTGGCTTGAACGCAAGTGCGATCTACACGTGCCCTTTCACAAACACGAGGACGCAGGACCGCGCAGAAAGCCCGAAACAAATGATGAAAATGTGCAACTCACAGTTTCGATTAGCCTGCGGTTGTCCAAAAGAGACGACTTGTCCTTGATGTCGTTACTCGCCACCCACGTCTTAATCTGGTCCCGCAATCGTTGCAATTTCTTGATTTGCGTTTTCAGATCAAGTTCAAGTTTCTCTTTCTGTGTCTGGTTTGTAGAGGCTTGCATCTTGTCATATATACTTTCAAATAGCTCGACGCCTTCTGAAACTTTCTTCAGGGTTCGGTCGATCTCGGCTAAGATATATATGAGTCCGAAGGTGGCAGAAATTTAGAGGATACGACATACTCTGCAGCTTTCTTGCTGCCATGTCGGGCAAATAAGACGGTGACTCGAATGAATAGAATGCGATGCTTTAGCTTTAGGCACAGGAAGGGAGAGCAGGTTGGCGTTGTTTATTCAGGAAGATGCTGACGTAACGCATCATAGCTGTCCGTACACTCGCAACTACTGTATATATGACGACTGGTGAATCCATGTGCGTTCATGGGTCTACGAAAATAGAAGGGGATGTATCAATCAGGATATGATATTCGACGGCTGACCGTGTATTAATTTATCATTCCTCTATGACATTGTACATATGCCTTTCAAAGAGTTCCCACAAGCTGTTAATTTGTTACTACAGTAAGTAATATTGCGGCATTTTCAGAGTGTCCATCACATAAAATGCTGTCAACGTTGTAGTAGTCGTATTACAGCCGAGAACAATTGTGCGAAACAGCCATTGTAGTATCACGTGACTGATAATCTCCCTTTCTGAAAAAGTTAAACCAAAATGGAAATAAGACCTTCTCTGCTTCACGACCGCGACGACCACCTACACTGCCTCCGACTCTTTGTTAGCTATTCATGAAATCTCTGCGAAAATCTTTTAAAGATTCTGGTATTCGCTCCCAGATATCGACTCCATTGCCTCCTGTATCCAAACCCCCTTCCGCTGTCTTACCCCCGCAAAAGGTTATCCGGGCATTATCATCTTACAGACCACAGGCTCCGCAAGAGCTACCCTTTCAAAAAGGGGACTTTTTCTACGTTCTGCGCGATGTAGAGGGTCAAGGGAACTGGTATGAAGCTCATAACCCTGTATCTGGTGCCCGAGGGCTGGTCCCTCGGTCCATGTTCGAAGAATTCAGCAAAGGCGCAATGCCGTACGTGCTCAAAATCAGTTGCTTTGTTTTTCTCTTGATGTTGACTTCATATAGGTCTCGCTCATCACAAGTTGGACCCAACAATAGCGCTCCTTCATCTCCAATCATTTCACCTACATCACAAATGCCCAAAACCCATGTATTCTACGCTATCGTCCAACATGATTTCATTGCAGAAAGACCCGACGAGCTCGATGCGAAAGCAGGAGACTCCATTACCGTCGTTGCCCAATCTAACCGAGAATGGTTTGTGGCTAAGCCCATAGGCAAACTCGGTCGCCCAGGCCTTATCCCTGCATCTTTCGTTGAGATTCATGATCCGAGCACTGGGAAACCGGTACCCGATGTTGGCGCATTGATGGACCGTGGAGACCTACCGAGAGTAGAGGATTGGAAGCGTGCCATGTATAACTACAAGCAGAACAGCATTGCACTAGGCGTCATTGACGCTCCCAATCCTACCCGTGACTCCATGTCCAATTCATCTCAAAGCAATGCATCACACCAGCAGTCTACCCCAAGCTCCCAAACTAGTTACGCCAGCACCGATTACGCCAAAATCGCTGAAACCTCCGAGCCTCTTCCAGACGGTATCCTTTTGACAGCGGACGTGGTTTCTTTCCATTACGAAATGGACGAGTACTGGTTCCGTATTGACGCTGTTTTCCAACCCTACGCTCAGCACGGTCAACGGCTTCCGCCTGCTAAACAACTCATTTTATTCCGCGTTTATAATGATTTTTACGACTTCCAGGTTTCACTTCTTGATACATATCCGCGCGAAGCCGGGAGGCAGCCACCACACCAAAGGATACTACCGTATATGCCTGGGCCTGCTCAGGAGGTGGATGATGCCCTTACCGCATCACGAAGGCTAGAACTCGACACGTATATGCACGGCCTCTGTGGCTTGAGCAAGGTAGGGGCCAAGTACATTCTAGAATCTCAAGTCATTCGGGAGTTTTTGGCCTTGAAACCCGGGGACGTCGGGAACGAAACAGATCCCCGCGTCCAAGACATAGAAGAGCTTTTTGGGCACATGCCATCCAATTCCGTGAGCGGTGGAGGGGCTGATGTTCGTGAATTGCGGGATAACTTGAGCCGACTGAAGACGCGCGAGGATGGCGAGAAGAGCGACGGTTCAGAATATGAAGATGAAGGATACGCACCATCACCACAACGGCGGGCTCATGATCAAGGCCGTCATCCATACGGAGAGGCACAAGGCCGTGAAAGCCGCCCAAACGATAACGGTACTCTACGTATGCATGCGCACTCGCAAAGCCACCAACGAATTGGTTCCACAACATCATTCCGCACCCCTTCTCCCTACACTCCTCACTCCCGCTCAAACTCCCCTTTCCCCGACCGTACCACATCATCAAGCCAGCAGAAAATCAACGACGACTATTACAACTATAAATCCTCGACAGAAACGTCTGCCTCCGCGCTCCGGTCTTCTCAAACTTCAAGGTCACGTTCCAATTCTGTAGCCAACAACCTCAACAGCCCGCCTATATCTGCGGCGAACCCACAGACTGCGTTCGTCAAGATCAAGATTTTTGACCGCGTCGCAGATGACCTTGTCGCCATCCGAGTCCATCCCCGCGTTACACATGCGGAACTCATGGGTAAAGTGCAGGCGCGTCTGGGGGGCGAGGTAGGGAACTTGCGATTTCGAGACAGCGGTTCGAATGCGTTTGTGGGCCTGGATACCGACGACGAGCTTCGAGCGTGGATCGGGAGTACGGACAAGCATGTTTTGTTTGCTGATTGAGGTTGTCGCATGCAGAATCGTGGACTTCTATATTCGTTTTCACCTCACGAGACTTTTTCCCCCTTCGTGTATTCGTTCCGTCCTCTCTTCTCATTTGTATCTTTCATCTGTATTTTCTCGCCTCTCACTCACTTTTTTTTTATTCTTTCCTTCCTACGCATATCCTCAGCCAATACCGTGTACTCAGTACTTCAATAGAATAGTGTTGTACCAATAAATGCCCATTAGGGATGTTCAGTAGAAACATTGGCATGCGGATCCGAACGGACGAACAATTCCCACGCCCTTACTTCCTGACAATCGACAACCATGGTTTCTCTAATTCGTACCCTCAGGAGTATACGGCGTGTAGGCCTGCGGGAGTGGTGGCGTCAAATGCAGTATATTGGGGATGCAAAGTCAGGAACTCTCATTGGAAAAGATCAGTTCGTGCTAGATTATCATTGAATGCTACTCCTTCCATGAACCTTTGGTTTTCGTCTCGCAATAGATTTGGAAACCGGTATTTTGAAAATATGAACCAATACGAGGAGATACCTGGTCAGTAGA
>JABCKM010019889.1:28305-39034 GCA_018221805.1 Rugosomyces carneus
TGCGACGGAGGCGTAACCCACTCAATATCAGGGCCGAATCGGACTTTTCCTTGCAAGTCCAGCGTAAGGTGGGTGCCTAGTGAGTGAAAAGCGTGTTCGTTTGCCCCAAGGTCAGGGCATGGGTATATAAGATGTGATACATGCTTTATCCCGGCACCAGAATATGAGGCATATGAACCTCGAGCGTAGTACAATGGTATCCGTTCTGCCTCGGGTAAGATTGAGTTGAGAATGAGTGCACTGGAGAGCCCGGTAGCGTTGATGAGTGTCCGTGCGAAGACTGCGTCCCCTCCCTCCAAGTGGTTAGCTCCCGTAACGGTCTGAACGACCCATCCATCTTCAGCAGCATCAATATCGAGCAGCCCGTTGCTGCGTTGAAGGGGATCGACCCTTACAACTTGTGTGGAATATGCAAGATCCCCTCCCTCCGAGTCGACTATATCCTTCTCGAGGCTTTGCATGAATGCATGTGAGTCCAAAATGCCGGTCTCGGGACACCACAACGCCAGCGTGATATCCTTGGACAAGTCAGGTTCAAGCTCTCTTGCGGCACCACCAGAGAGAAGTTTGGTTGGGAGGACAGAGTGTGTAGACGTCTGGGCGGAATGCGGGGGCCAAGCTAGGCTAAGTGATTTACGATGGAGGTTCTCAACGTATGACCGTTGCTCGGCACGCGCGACGACAAGTTTTCCACATTTGCGATGGGGTATACGGTGTGAGTTGCAATGTTGGTATATCAGATCGCGGCCACGGAGACACAAGCGTGTTTTCAGAGAATTTGGCGGATAGTATATACCTAGTAAAGACCTCCAACGTCCGTGTATAAGCAAACAAGGTTATTAGATATACCTGAGTGAATGACCTCGGAGTTACGAGAGCTAAAAGGGATTCATTCAGCCTTGAACCTTGCATAACGCTGACGGGTGTGTACCTGATTTCTTCCCCTGGGTGCGAGTGTCGCTCGACGAGACACGTTGAACGTTTCGGGAAACGCTGAGAAAGTCGTTGTGCGATGGTAAGTCCTATAACGCCTTATGCAGAGGGGGTAGCTGCTGGCCAGTACGTATATGCATACCACGAACTGCTCACCTCCGCCGACAACCAGGAAATCGACGACAGATTCTGGGCGCTGGGGGCGAATGTGAGATACAAAAAGCTACGTGCTGATAACGCTTACCTTATATTTGATCCTCCCATTCCCATTCAAGGCGGCGGTGAGCCCTTTGACTTGCTGCATTGACGACGAGAGTATCAAGATCAGGCAGTAATCTTATCAGTTTTTCTCAGGATATACGACGACTACCATGGCGGCCTCCGTAGGCCCACAGCCCCTCTCGAAGGGGGAGGTCAATGCTAAGCTTTCTGCGTTTGATACTGTGCCCCTCTTCATGAAGTCGTTACCTCCGGAAGACAGCGATGATCATACCATTGCCGCTCTACAGAGCCTTGCTTATGAGGGCACCCCCGATGGTGGGTGAGAAATGCGGTTATCTTGCCGTTGTACTCACCTGCTCGGACGAAGAGGTTGCTCAGAACTTCAAAGAACAGGGAAATGAATACTTCCAAGGTAAACGGTATCGGGATGCAGTTGGGTTCTATACGCAGGGCATCAACGCAGCACCGACGGATCCAACTTTGCAGGAGGTACTTTTGTGCAACCGTGCCGCCTGCAATCTTCAGCTGAGTAGGTTCTTGCAATATACTCAATTGCCAGCTCAGGACGTCTTCCGTATATGATAGAGAACTATGGATCGGTTCTGCGCGATTGTTCCAGAGCCCTGACACTTAACATGAAATCATCAAAGGCGTACTATCGTTCAGCTGCAGCACTCTTGGCGCTCGATCGCCCAGGAGAGGCTGTCGACTGTTGTAATCGCTGTCTCAGCTTTGATGCAGACAATCATGGAGTGTTGCGAATGCTTGAACAGGCGCAAAAAGCGGAGCACGAGCGCGAAAGGAAGGAAAGAGAGAAAGCAGAAAGACTTCGAAAAGAGGAGGAAGCTAAGCGTCAGCTGCAGATCGCATTCCGAGTTAGTACTCTACAAGCCACCTTCCAAACGGTCTCAAATTTTGCTATAAAATGTGTTGCAGAAGCGCAATCTAATTACACTCCCCAATGCGATTGGCTCTTCTAATCCATACACACCCCATTTTGACCCAAGCGCTCCGGCCAATACAACGATGGTGTTCCCTGTGTTCTTCCTCTACCCGCAATATGCAACTTCGGATGTCATTCAAGCTTTCGTCGAGACTACTCCCTTTGCGGCGCACCTTGCTGCGATGTTTCCGCCACAAGCGCCATCACCCGATTGGGATAAGAAGGGCGAGTATATCGATGGGCAGCTTGTTGTGTATGCGACGACGCATCATAAGCGATTGTTAAAGGTTGGGAAGAACATGACCCTGCTGGATGTGTGCAAGGCTGCCAAAGAAAAGGAAGGAGATAAAAGGGACGGATTGGAGCTAAAAGACGGGTGTCTGACTTTTGTGATACTTCCCAAGGGCGGTGAGATAGAAAAGAAATGGGTGGATGATTATAAAAAGGCGAGAGACGTACAGTAGTAGCACATCCATCAAAGTTTGTTGTTGTTGTGCTTTCAAACTTTTGCTTGACCTTGCAGTCAGCATCCTCCCCGCCGTCGTATAAACCTCTGGTGAGTCTCATCGTCACTTAGAATGGCCAATAGGCGTCTTTTCTATTGCTGCGAGGCGTAATGGGACGCAAGAGACGGCTGCAAAGGGTGGATGTTGCAACTGTCACACGGATGTTGACCTACTTTGTACTTCTAGGGTTTCCTAATCCTCAAAATGTCTATAAACCACAAGATCCTTCGTACTGCCAACGCTCCGAAAAACTCTCCTGATGAGACTGAGACTAGCGTTGCTCAGGCCTTGATCGATCTGGAGAACAACGTTCCCGAGCTAAAAGCTGAGCTCCGTGTGCTACAGATCTCAGCGGCGCGTGAGGTCGATGTACGGGGCGGCAAAAAAGCCATTGTTATCTTCATACCTATTCCGCAGTTGAAGGCATACCATAAAGTGCAACAACGGTATGTCTATTTCCCCGATTGTATCGCGAAATCCCGCAAGGCCCGGTGTATCTTGACTTTTGTTTCATGTTTTATGTAGGCTTACGCGGGAGCTGGAGAAGAAATTCACCGATCGCCATGTCCTATTCGTTGGGCAACGCCGGATGCTACGCAAGCCGACTCGGTCGTCACGAGTCAAGCAAAAGAGACCCCGTAATCGCACGTTGACGAGTGTCCACGAGAAGATACTTGAAGATCTTGTGTTCCCAACGGAGATTGTGGGCAAGCGGACTCGCGTTGCTGTTGATGGTTCTAAACTGTTAAAAGTGTGCGTGGAATGACTCTGTGCTATTTAGGGCCTCTCGCTCATCCTTACTGTTTACAGCTTCCTTGACTCGAAAGACGCCACGTCACTTGAGTACAAGCTTGACTCTTTCTCGTCTGTCTATCGTCGTCTTACTGGGAAGGATGTTGTATTTGAGTTTCCAGCGGTTGCAGCTAGTACAGAATGAGCCCCTGTATGAGAGAGTCACGAAAATAAATATAAACCCACGTGTTGCCGATTACAGTAACTGGCGGGGCAGAGAATTTCAAGTTTGGCAATAAATTACCAGCTTCCGCGCTCTCCTTTTCTTTCTTTCTTGTTCTTAGCTCTCCTTTTCCCCGCCCTCGCGGCCCAAGGGCCCCTTTTCCTTATAACTAGTCCTCGCCAAGTCCCGAGAAGAGGTCTTGACCGTCAATGGAGGGTTACCCATCCATGGATCCATATTCAAGATCCAGGTATGAGCAGGGCATTGACAGTAAAATCGTTATAATGGGCAATTCTGGTATCTTATTCTTTCTATCGCCAAGTGTCCTTCTTTCTTAGCCTTGGTGTCTTAGGTGTTGGCAAGACGAGTCTCCTCCAACGCTACACTCATAACAGGTTCGACCCAAACAATACGACATCTACGAGCGGCGCCTTTTTCGTCACAAAGAAAGTGTATGTTAATGGTCTCAAGGTTCGTCTGCAGCTCTGGGATACTGCTGGTCAGGAGCGCTTTCGAAGCATGGTGTTTAACCTACATCTCTTGCGCAATCCATTTTTACTAACGTTGCGCGACAGGCACCCATGTATTATCGAGGTCGGTCCCAGCTCTCTTTCTTATCTAGTGTTCGCGGTACAAATGCATCTACTAGGCGCAAATGCAGCTCTCCTCTTATATGATATAACCAACGCCGCCACATTCTACGACATTCGCGGTTGGCTTGAAGGTGTGCTGCCTTGTTCGCTTCCAATTGCGATCTGTTGTAACTTCATTTTTCAGAACTCAAGAAGAATTGCCCTCCGGAGCTGATAATCTACATTGTTGGAGCAAAGGCGGACCTTTACCGCAGCCGGGCTGTCACACCTGACCTAGCTCGTCTTTCCCTTCACAATTGGTTCCCCCCACCTAAACCTCCGACACCACCGCCCCCACCGCCCCCGCCACCGTCCACTCTTTCTTACATTCGCCCCCGCTTTACCTCTTTCCCTGGCCTTCGTTCACCCCCAATATCCCCACCCGCTGATTCGACCGACTCTCATGCTTACCTTGACTTGGGAACAAACCGAGGCTCAGGTCTCCAGCGCAGTAAGACTTCAGCAGCAGTACAGACTCGACCGCGCCCTCCCGGTGGCAATCTCGCTCGCGCGAACACCACTGCAGTAGTTTCACGCACACCCCAAAGTTCTCGCTTCTCCCAGTATGGACCTTCAAGTGGTAGCAGCTGGGTCGACAGCAACGAGACGAGCAGCAACAGCATCACAGAGGATGATGAAGATGCTGTGGACTGTGACTCGGAGGAGAAGGAGTGGGGATTGAGTAAGGGTATGGAACTGTTCGAGGTATCTGCAAAGGATGATCTAGGAATGTTTCACATTTTGCTTTGGCTTTCCTTTCATCTCATGACAGTTTAGGCATTCAAAACCTATTTGAGCATCTCATTACTGCGATTATCACGCGGAAGGACGTTATTGAGCAGGAGAATGAACTCAAGAAAAGGGACAGTGTATATCTATCGAACGTAAGCCCACCTGCTTGGGCTGCACAGGCAGAAGAAGAAGAGGCTCGCGAGAAGGCGTCACGGAGCACGAATAGTTGGTCTTGTTGCTAGCAGCTCTCTCACAGGCGGCCGAGCTGTCTGCTTGACTGGCTTCCAATCCTTCTTTCACACATTCGCTTACTAGTTTCCTCTCTCGCCGTCTGCCATCCCCGACATATCATTACTTTCTCCAAGTCACAGGTTCCACTCATGTTTATTGTTACTTTACGTATCACGACCCACGCACAAATTACACCTCTCCATCATTATTCTAGTCCTGAATCGTTGAGCCAAGCCTCTCGATAGCTGTTTCCACTATACCTTCTGATTCTCTTCTATCTATCGTAATATCTACCACACGCCATTCAAGTACATACATACATCGGATTTCTCCAAACAAGCTCGTCCATTGAAGAAATAAAACGCGATCCGGACCGAAGGACAGGGATAAACAAGGAGGTCGCTGTACTGTATTGTATACGAGTTTACTTATTGTATTATTCGCTTGTAATCTATTATCTTATCGACAATAAAGGGGGGCCGGGTATCATCCGAGGCTGAATAGATTAGAGTTCATCAGGCTTGCTGGGGCGAATCAGCGAGTGAGCTGACGTCTTACCGCCATGTCCCTTCCTCCTGCCCCAGATAAAGCTGTCGGTGAGCCCGGATCTATCGTTTGTCTACCCGAGCACGCCTTTCACGCTTTCGACGCTCTTTATTGTGCTCTCACCTACGCCGCTCCAATCAGTCCTAGCTTCTCCAATGAGAAGAAATTGTAAGCCTTGGTTTAATCCCCATTTTGCGTGATGTAACAACAAGGCAGCCCTTTGTTCGTCACTTGGAATACACGTTCGACACGATTGGGACGGGCCTCTCGTTTGAGAGGATGCATCGGCAGCTTCGAGGCGCTTCCACTTCAAGACGGTCTTGCAGAGTATGCCTTGATTAGCGCCTTTCAAGACTCGCGGTTCAGGAAGATCGAGAAGTCCGAGCTCGAATCCTTGGAGTGCACGTAAGATATTTCCCTTATCATGATGGACCATGTAATAGACTGACTACTTGCTTGATTATTTAGGGTATCTCTGTTGACCGACTTTGAGGATGCAGAGAACTACTTGGACTGGACAATCGGTGTACATGGTATCAGCATCAGCTTTCCCCATCCCTCTTTGCTGCCAAATGCCAGCAGCTCTGAGGCACCATCTCCGTTATCATCGTCGTCATTTTTGCCACGCTTAACATCCAAGCCGACATTCTCTGCAACCTATCTACCCGATGTCATTCCTGAGCAGCGCTGGGACAAGATCGAGGCTCTCGACAGCGCGATCAATAAGGCAGGTTGGAATGGGCGTATTACAGAAGATCTCCGCCGAAGCGTCAAGCTACGTAGGTACCAAAGTAGAGTCTGTACAGTGACCTGGAACGAGTACACTGAATGGCGGGAGTCTCAAGGGGTACACAATTACTAGGCATAAACGTAGTGTAGATGCATTCATATATGACACTGCTTGCTTTTTGACCTTTCGTCATGAGTCCTCTCTTCTGCGAAAAGCTCGTTCTTCAACTTCCGCAGGCGATTATTGGGACTATTCCATGGACCGGTGTACCGTGGTTCAACCTGTGCCCAGACGTGGCGAAGGATCTGCCTGTCATTCCCACTTGTCCTCCGGAATGCGAGAATAAGCCAGAAAAAGGTCGATGGGCTAACGAGCAATGTTGGTAAGGCCATGAACGACTCAAATAGCTTCTTGAGATTATCCAGTGTCCAGCTCCCAGTCATTTCTTGATTGTCAGCTGCCGAGGTAGGGGATTCGTTCTGCGGAGGGCCGATGCCATGACGGCGGAATCCCAAGACGATCGCACGAAACACTGCCATCGTCGGCTGATATTGTATTGGTCGAGGGATGCCCTTAGCGTCACGAACGAGGGGTGCACCGCGTTCGATATTCAAAGTGGATAGCATGTCGACCACAGCTTGAAGCATTGGGTTAAAATAGCCGTGATACGCCATAGTCTGAATTATAGTCGTGTATGTGATTTCGTTGGGGTGGAGGTGCATTGGTACGACGATCGATTCATCGCGCCGGAGTCGGCGGCGGATCTCTTCCAGTTCTTCTTGCGTGTTTGGCTCCGGTTTCACGTTGTGTCTTAGCAGTCGGTATATCATCATTATCACGTCGTGGCGCTGATTGTAGCTGTAGGCCAGTATGCAAGCATTGAGACCATCGAGACCCAACTGCCAATTTTTTTGCTCAATTCTCATGACCGTCGAACGTATCCCTGCGGGTCCCTCCGCTATCATTGAGTGTTTCATCAGTGCTAGGTATGTAATTCGATTGGGAGGAATATCTGAGTGTTCTAGGAGCGCCTTTGCGTGTTGCACACAGCGCCTATCGCCTGTCTTGGCTGCAATATTCAGCAGAGTTGTGTACGTGTAAACGTCTGGCTTGACCGGGTCGGCCCTGTCACTGAGGGCTATCAGATCCACGTCAAAGTCGCTTACATTCAAGCCAAGTTTCAATGTTGTTCCAGGTTCGCGTCCTTTGGTCATATCGAGGAGATAACTGATTGCAGTTTCGTACTGCATGACTGTTGTATGGCGGAGGCCTTGACCAGCAGCATTAATCAAGGTATTCCACTGATGGCACTGTAGGGCTACGCCCATGGTCCTAAGCCGCGTGAGGACTGCGAGTATGCGCATGTACCATGTATATGTCTTGGGACGATGACGAGAGAGCAAGTTTAGAAGCCGGGACAACAGTATGGGCAATATAGTTAGCTCGCCAGGGTGTTGGTCCTCCGGTGTGTTGTCGAGAAGCGCAGAATACACGGTCCAAGCTTCGCTGACGTCGTCGGTGTCGCTGAGAGTTTGTAGCCAGCTTTGGCGAACACGTTCTAATTCGTTGGAAGGAGTCCAGAACGGGGGTAAACGAATTTGTCTGATGGGGAGAGAAGAACGCCATGGGATGCCAGTATGAACTGAAGAATGTGTGATGAAGGATTTCTTGTTCGTTTTCTCGGGATGCTTGGTGAAATTTCTGAGCTGTCGCGCCCTCGTAGGGCTGGGATATTTCGGGTGCTCTCTCCTGGAAAGGTGTGTGACGCGTTCGAAGTCGGGAGATAATAGGCCTGCTGCTCGTAGGCTCCTGCGATTCTGAAAGCCAAATGCCAACGGAGGTTTTCTTTGCGAGGGTGGAGGAAGAATGAAGCGAGGGTTCCTTGGTTTCGTGCTGTGGCCATCTATTTCTTCTGATGCAGAGGCAATTTTGAGGGATTTGTAGCATATCCTGGACGTGAAAAAGGACCTGAGCTGCTGGAGATTGAAGCAGCCATTTGGTCTGTGAGGCATCCATATAAGCTTCCAACAGACTTATCTTCAGCACATAGTAGTTACGTGTAAAGACGCCATTTATAACTCCGCTCGGCGATTGACTTTGTTTTTAATTTCATAGTACGAGTACAGAAGACACCAAGTAAGTAACAAATTACGACCGAGCCTTGAGTGTTCCCAAAAACGCAGCCTTTTCTTCGAACGTTTGGAAGGATCCGTGCTACAAGTACCTCGTAAGCAGAGTCCAGTGCGGAAAAACAGCGTAAAAAGGAGCCCACCCCGAACTTGGATGAGGTGTCGATAAACTTGAGTTGGACTTTCTCAAGATCTCGGCGAGACGTGTGTACCATGTGCGACTTGCGAATAGTGATCACACGTTTTTTCGTCCCAGGAATGGAGCCCTTCAGCATCAAAAAGTCGTTCTTGACAATACCGTAATGAGGGAAGCCCCCCATTGGTGTAATCATCTTTTTCGTGATATCAGATTCAGTCGAGGCGTTAGCATCGTCCGAACCAGAGCCTAAGCGGTAAATCTTCTTGTTGATTTCTGTGCGATGATGGTAGCCGTCTAACCAGAGAAGATGTAAGCCGCCGTTGTATACAGAAAATGAAATCTAGTTCATTACTTTGGCCAGCACGAGCAACGGAGAACATTACTTCAGAGGGATGCCATGCACCAATGCAAGCAACCTTGCGAAGACCCTTGTGTGTTTTCCTCGGCAGCTTTTTGGTACCCCATCGGTGAGTAACACCTTCGTATCCATGTCCTTTGGTGACGGCAATCACATCGACATTTTCGTCCTGCTCAAACACCGAGCTAACCTCGACGGGCTTTTCAAATAGGCCATGCGCAAATTCCACCTTGTCAGCGACAGATCCGCCGTTCACCTGGATCTCCATCAGATGAGCTTTCTTTTGTGAAAGACCAGTCTTTCGGATTTGAGTATGAGCTAGAACTCGCACAACCTTGCAATACTTGCGGATACGCTCGAGTTCACGAGCGATAGATTTACCACTATCCTCCGCATGTTTCTTGGCATAACGAGTGAAAGCCTTCTTTTTGGAGCGGTACCAATTCTTATAGAAGCGACGTTTGACCTCATCTGAGAGATGGGAAGCCCATACGGTAGTGAGAGTACGAAGCCCACGAGGTGTTTCGACATAGCCAACGACGCCGACAATCATGAGGGGCGGAGTTTCTATGATGGTGACGGCTTCGACCACTTCACGTTTATGCATTTCTGGGATCTACATAAGCATGTTGAAGAAATGAAATGAAGCACACAACACACTAGAACCAGGGCGGTCGAGATCACGGACGACGTGAGTCATACCAGCCTTGTAACCCATCATCGCGGTCAAGTGAACTGGCTTCTTGGGATCATCCTATACAGACTGCTTGTAAGTTTGGTCGTTAAGCTGTCATTTGATTTTATACCTTGGGGAATGATTTTACTTTCCCCCGATGGCGCGCAGCTCGCTTTCGCGGTAGAAAACCAAGCGATCCGTGGCGGGGTGCTTCGTACTACCTCAAAGAGTGGGCTAAAACCGGGAGTGAGGATACAAGTGGCTCACCTTGCGGTGACTGGAGGGTTAGTGGTATGAGATGCAATGCAGCCGTGAATGAAGGAGCTACTCACCTCATGTGGAAAACCTTTGAGATCGCTAACTGGACTTGCAGTCGCCTGGTGGAGGCTGGTGCTGTACAGTTATTAGTGTTCAAGCAACCACAAACATCGGGAAGTTCCGGGGCCGTGTGCCTACCAAAAGTTTTGCAAAAATCCCACGGTATTTCCTGGTAACTCTCTCATTTTCACGCTTCATCGTGTATTATGTAAGATATTTAGTAAATGAATATATTTACCCTACAAGGAACCCGATAATTGTGGCTGTGTATACCTCAAAAATGACCCTTGTTTACCAACGGCCTATGCTGAGTTTGAACTCGCTCCTTCACGATTGTCGCGTTGACCCTTATTCGCGTCCCTGTTGCTTTCCCTACTCTTTGCTCAATGCAATTGTTTGTTTCATTTCAAATATGCTACCAATGTTCTTCCCGTGTCCTATGGAATAAACCTGGTCACATTTCTATCTTACCCACAGATTCATTGCAGCTACTGCATCTGTGTGATGAGTCAGACTAGGGATGAGCACGGGTTACCCCCAGGTAAAGTTTATCTGGCCCGCACCCTTGACAAGGGTTGCTGGTCCCACACCTGATGGGTACAGGCATCTGTGGGACCCGCGGGGTGGCAGAACAACAAGGGTTTGGCACATGGGACAACTGAATTGGTCTCGACTGGTC
>JABCKM010019890.1:5095-17417 GCA_018221805.1 Rugosomyces carneus
CGCGTCAAGGCAACTCACGCTCAGTTTTCTCCTCCAGACTCGATGTATCTCTTTAGGCAGACACAGCAACCAGTCCCAGCCAAAGATGCAGAACCTTACGAAAGGGTTTTCTCGTTGAGCGCGCTCGAAGATGAAACCACACAAACTCGTGGGCGCTTACATTCCAACAGACCAAATCACAACAGCCTGTCCATCCTTCTCTCCATGCGCTAGTTGCTCTGGGCTGGGTGAACCGCCAGGCGGAGGAGGTAGTGTAGACATGGGGGATGGGCCCCGGAGATGGTGGTAGAGCGGTAAGGGAAGGCTGGAACGAAAAGAATGGTGTGCGTAACCGGAGGATTGTCTATTTCAGGATGCTTTGTACCACGTTGAAGGGGATCAAAATATTTAGGAAAAACTCTAAATACGCTGATACCATGGAAATCCGACGGTTATCAAAGCCTAGATTTTTTTTTTTTTTTTTTTTCAGAATTTATAAATTGTCGCGCTGGTGAGTACAATAAAGACATGGTGTTCAGAGTAATAAGGCTTGAAATTTGGTTAACAATAAAATGCTCTCGTAATAGTTCGGTACCAAGATTGAAGAAGGTCCAGGATTAGTAACAACCCGCTGATTGTCACTTGGCGGAAGGCCCTGCCAACTGCAACTGCAACTGCAATGCTACTGGAAAAATGGATGGTTATACAATGTTTTAAAAGGGGCTCTATTCGAAATTGCGTTATATATAAATTTGCCTCCGCATCTGTACATTGTAGCGTACATTTTGCGGAAGTATTTCTCTATATCGGAATTCAATCTCCGCTCTTGCTTGTCCCATCATCAGCGGACAAATTATCAGCCGTAAGGACGCTCTTCGAATTCAAACCTGTCCACGTCAATTCAATCCCATTCCCACCACCAAGCTGCAGTACACCAATGACAGTCGCCCGCATGGGCGCTCAATAAACGTCCTAATTTTGCGTGTTGCGACTGTAAAAAGCGTTGACTATAAATTGCATTATGATCAGCAATCATTTCGATCAAAACTTTGAGATGGCAGCATCATAGGGCATCAAGAGCATCATAACCATGGGCCCCTAGGGGTCGGTAGCAACCCTTCAATGGGCTTTCCGGAACTGTGGCTGAAGCCCTCGGATGTAAAGTGCCACGATGCAAATTGCACACCTTATCTAGTACTAACTCTAGCACCCATCTGACACTCGACATCAACGCCACTTCTAACAGATAACCATATTTCTCAAGGATATCCAGGCCACCTGATAACTCGAACACGGAAGATTGACGGCCTGTAGGTTTTGTTTCTGAGTGATGAAGAGAACGACATTGACGAGATTCATACTGCACGAGATGTTGTAAGTGACTGATTACGTCGTGCGCAAAATAGAACAGACGTACGAAAAAATAGCTGCGAAGTAAATCAAACCATCACGGAACAAAAGCGCGAGAGTGGAAGATTCCACCTGAACTCGATAGAATTCGATGGTCTTGTACAGAGTCATAAAGAAAGTGACCGTATCAAACAGTAAGGGCATCACCTACGTCGGATTGGGTATCAGATATAGGTAAGCATGGTAGAACAAATTGACATACCCAGAAGACGATCAGCCACCCCGTGGGCCCGACGGCCACACAAGGGACAAATACGCCGGGGCCGACATTGCTCGAGGCAGGAAATACAAGCGTCAAAGTATACACATGAATGCCGATCTCAGTGGCCACCATGCTTGCAAGGATGCCCAGAATGATTTTTGACTGTCCATAAATCTACATCTCGATGAGCATGTGTTGCTCGCAGAGAAAAGTCCGGGACAAAAACGTACAGCATAAACTCGGCCACCCATGATCGCTTGTGATAGAAGGGTGGAAATAATAGCACCGATGGGCTGCCATAAGAAGATCTCTGCAATTTAGAATCAGGGTCGCCATTCAGCCCCACTCGAGAAGATCGCCTACTTTTACATGTCTCGGGGGTTATCGCATGCGTAATCGGAGTTGTGACGAGTGGGATCACTACCGCGAATTGCAAGAGGCCATAGTAGCGATTCAGGACGTACAGCCCGGAGACGTACTAAAGACAGGCAGTGCATCAAGTTCATTATCAATCTTATAAGTCGATCTGCCAACGCACAGTGAATTTCCTTTTCCAAATCCGCATGATTTCATGAGGGAGGTTCATGAAGTAGTCCCAACCAAAGATACAGAACCTGGAGGTAGATGAGTCAGACGGGGTTCAGCTATTGAACGACGGGATGAACGCACATTCCGATGGTCCAGATAATAATCGCTTGGCCATCTCTTTCCGCCTGGGCTGGGCCATCACCCAAAAACATTGTACCGGACGTAGACGACATAGGGGATAACGGGAGGTATCGCTTGAGCGTTTGCGTGGTAGTCGACCAAGAGAACGAAACCGATACAAGGAGCCAAAGGCGGAAAGGGAAAGAAGTAAAGAAGAACGAAGAACGAAAATAAAGGAGAGGCTACCAGCGCAGAAGGGGCTTATATATGGGATGCGCAACTCGGCCTGCTTCAAACAGGTTTTAGAGCCACTGGGTAGTCCATATGTAGTAGGCGGTCCGGCGAAGTACCGACCTGCTGATGCATTGATGGACGGAGCAGGAGACATGTTTCGATCAAAAAAAGGTGTGATCATTTTTCTGTGCTGAAGTCTGACACGGGGCCCAGAAATTTAATGTGAAGGGCGTTTAGCATACTGCCACCATCCAATCGGGACGTTTCGCAGTTCAATTGAGAACTATTTTGAGGTTTAGCAGGGTCCTTGGAGAGTTTAGTTAGTCCTACAAACGTAAGCTAACACGACTGGAGCGGGTGGATCTTGCCTCTTAGAGAACGACTAGAATCATATGTCCCTGCCATATGGCGATGGAATCCATCGTCGTCAGTGGAAGTGTTAATAAGATGTTGGAGTTGAGAGACTTTGGCAGATGCGGAACTGTTGGCATCTGCGGTAGTTCCAGATATCACCAGCAATACTAGTTGCTAAGTCGTTCTACAGCTTGAATGTGTTGACTGTTGCGTCTGTTGTCATACATCGTTCAACTGGGTCATTTGCGGGATCGGTGACCAAGTGACGGACAGACGGGGCTGACGGCCGTCGACTGAGCGAAGCATAGCCACGGGAGTGGACTTTGTAAGGGCCAAACGAACCCACGTGGATATGGGGAAAGAGCCATTTGTTTGTACATGGTCCTGTTCCTCGTTTCCGATCTGCTTTGGCTATGCACTTAGCTGCGATCATGCGGCGGCTTTTTTGTAATCATTCAGCAGCGTCTACTTGTCGCTAAAGGAGATTAGTAAAAATAAATATAGCTTCCACTCCATGATGTGTATGAAGCGAGGAGGAGGAAAGGTTAGCTCGTCATTCCCCAGCTGGGAGACTCGAGTCATGAAACGCAACCGACACCACCGGAGCGCTGAAACAAAATCCGTGTTATACTATGTGTTCCGCCCTGGCTAATTATATGAAGTCTTTGCTTATCTCTATCTCTACGGGAAAAGATTCACATCCCCAATCCTATGAGGGCACCAGTCAGCCGCTGAGCAACATTTTCTGGTTCTTGCCGAGCCATCTCTATCATGCTCAAAAGCTTTTTGATCCCGATTTGAAACTTCGTAGTTAGACCGTCCTTATCTTCAAAGCCAGCATCATGAAGTGCCTGGAGGACCCTGCGCCTCTCGTCCGATGATGGGAAGAGCTCTACCTCGCGTACGACGAAATCAAGCGCTCGCAACGTCGAGATGGGTGGGACCCGAAGTTCAGAATCAAAGGTTTCAGCGAAACCAATGTCTGTGAGAATCGGCCGTAGTGAAGATGTCGCTACTATTAGCAGACGTCGTCCCTTGCGAGATATTAAATTTTGGTTAGCCAGGTGACCTATAAGCATACCTTTGGTGGCCTGCGTGCAAACAAGACCAACAGTGCTTGAAGAACGGCATTAGAGAAGCGAGCTCCCATTGGCGTCCAGTCTAGTACCAGCCCCGTGAATACCTAAGTGATCGGAGAGAAAGAAGTACAAACCGATCAGACGCTCAATATTATCCACAACTATGACACTTAATGGACTCTTATAGCTATCAGCAAACACCTTCGTGATTGCGGCGACCTTCTGGCTCTCCGAGTACCCGACCATACCGTCCGGTGAAATCAGCTTGATGAAAGGGAACCCGGAAGCTTGCGCTATTGACGCGCCAAGGGCTGTTTTTCCGACACCAGGCGGACCATGAAGAAGGACACTGACAAGAGGGGTACGTGTTGAGGTTCGAACTTGCTCAACGAATAGCTCGCCTGATCGCAGAATTTCCTACATGACAAAAAAAGTATAGGTACAACGTCAGTATCAGTCAAGATCCGCAATGTCCATATTGCAAGAATGTAGGAGTCAGAATACTCACATCAATTACGGTATCAAAGTGAATGATACCGTTTTGGATGACTTGCTGTAGCTCTTCTTCAGATACACCAAACGCAGGATGAACTTCCTCAAGAGCATTTAAAAAATCTCTCCTATTCACTCTTAAGTTCTCGACATCCTCCGAAATCCCCGCCATTGTTCCGACCTTGACATGGCGGTTGAAAGCAAAACTAGTCGCGCTCTTAATCAGGCCATTGATCTCAGCACCAGAGAAGTTCTTCGTAGCAGCGGCAAGTTCCACCAAGTCAACGTCAGGATCCATCACGCCATTCAATCGCATTTTGGATGTGTGAATGCTGAGAATCTGATATCTGCCTTTCTCATCTGGTAATGAGATTTCCATGTGGACTTCTAGACGTCCAGGCCGGAGTAGAGCTTCATCAATCATGTCTTTGCGGTTGGTCATTCCAATGATCAGAATGTTGTTCAGCTGATCAACGCCGTCCATCTGAAATAATATGTGAAATGAGAATGGAGTAGAGATTATGTCGAAAGGAAGGAACTGCTGACCTTCGAAAGCAGTTGGTTGACGACACTGTCGCCAACACCAGTACCATTATTCGTTGACCCGCGTTGTTTGAAGATTGCGTCAAGCTCATCGAAAATGATGATATGTAGACCACTGTCATCCGCTTTTTCCTTATACTAGAATCATCAAAAAAAATCGCATCATTTTTCTTCCACAGCTTTGCGAAAAAAAAAAATAGCTTACCTCTTTCTCTGCATCAGCGAATAGCTTCCGGATATTCTCTTCCGATGCACCCACGTACTTGCTCAAAATTTCAGGACCATTGACGACTTTCGGCTCTCTGGCGTTTAGAACTTTACCAATCTGCCTCGCAATAAGAGTTTTTCCAGTTCCTGGGGGGCCGTGTAGCAATATACCTAGAGAACAGGTTAGAACAGTTCAACGGTGACAGAGTATTTTTTTCAAAAACCCTTTACGTGCTCAATCCCCAGTTTCTCAACCAGCGCTGGGGGGAACACCCGAGATGCAAATGCACGACGGAATATTTCGCTGAACTCGGAGTCAAGACCTCCGATCCCCATATCTTCAAACTTAAAGTTAGGTGCTAATATAGCATTTGGTGGTGCTCTATTTTCGAAAATTTAGCCTTGAGCATCCCCCTAGACACGAAACTCACTTTTTTGCACTCGACTTGAGTTTGATTGCACTATCCGGAGCCTTCATGAACGTCACATCCGTCTTTTCCATCAAGATACCTACGTATTGGTGGTTCGCAGACCGTTGTTGGCCAGTGGGGGCGGGCATTGCCTTCCATTGCTCATCCGCGAGTTCCAGGGTGCTAACCGACTTGATGACCGCCTTCAAATTCTGACCGTGGAACTCAAATATGAGGACTTGATCAACAGACATGAGTATACCACTGAACGCCTTGATAAAGTTCTTGGCCATTTCGTCTGCGGAGAATTGTTCTGCAATTTCGTGCCCACGACGGAGGAAGCCAATTTCGAGATCTACGGATTGGAGGAAGGCTGGTGCTGAGGGGTGGGGAGGTTGTGGGAGGGGTTCGACAGATACTTGGTCCCCAGTTAGGGATAGACCGATCCATTGGCGCTGGACTGCAGATGCACCGACCGTACCTGGTGCGAGTTTTCCTGTATTATCATGTCTAAAGATGGGGAGACATAAATGAGCACACGATGGACAATTAATTATTAGAATCATTTTGTGTACCTGACAGTTAATGAGAATCCGCCCTTGACCATAACGTGCTCTCCTTGTCGGAAATCCGAAGGATGGACTATCAAACAGTTTGTTAAAGCAAGCGCATCACTAGGAGCACTGACTACGCCATAGCTAGATGACCTCGCTTTCAGTACAAATGATTTATCTGGTTGATCACGATTAAGCGCACCTTCCAGTAGACTGCGAAGGCGGTTGCACACGGTCATATTGCCTCTTTTCAAAGAGCGCACTCGATGGATCGTTGTAAGGAACTGGAGATGGAGCATACTGCGCCGATTGTGGAGGTGGAGGCCGCATTCCAGACCTAGGTCCAGAGGGTAAGGAATGACTATCAGGAATTCGATTATAAGGAGCGCTATGAGGAGGCGTCGGTGTGTTTCGATTAAAGTAACTCATTTGAATGGCGATTAGTTTTCAGTTTCGGTGTTCTGTACTTGATGTACTGCGGGTTCGTTTGTACAACGTGGTGGTCGGGCAGCAGACAGAAATTCACTGCCACGATCGCTTTCAATGATTTCAGGGCCATTCGCGCAGCGTATCTGCTTACGTACGCGGCCATAACCCGCGACTCGACCATATCTTTAGGCTTAACCTGCACCACATATGTCGACTCCGACGCCAACCTCTGGCTCCCTAGAGAAACTCTCTGAGAGCGTTCCAAATGACGATTCGTGTCAGCTATTAGGTCCAACGGCGCTAGTAAGCGGTACTAGTTTCTCTGTGCGTCACAAAACCTAACTTTCTTTGGGTATCTGTCTAGGTCGTTCAAGGCGTGTTGGGGGTAGTCGTTATTCTTTCTTTGGTATTCAAAAGGCATAGAGAGCCACACAAACGCCCATGGAAAATATGGTTCGCTTCGCATTTGCACTCGGAAATTTTACGTACCCATGTTGGTTTTTTGACCCAAGGCTTTTCGACGTTTCCAAACAAGTTGTTGGGCAGATGTTTGTTCATGGGGTGAACATCCTTGTGTCTGGTATTATCTCACAGTACACGTCTGGAAATGCTTGTGTTTTCTATTTTTTGCATATCCTGTTGGATACAACACTCGGTGGGACACTACGACCTTTATATTCTACGACGTTCTGACGCGAATTTTAGGCGTTGGATTTCTATATGTTATTCTACATTATCTCACGCATATATTTGTCGAAAAGCTTCAGCTGAAGGGCTTTGAATCCGGGGTTTACGGGACGCCGCCTTCAGTCAAGTTTTGGGCACGACAAGCCGCATTATACGTTCTTTCACTGACGACTATGAAGCTACTCGTCATTATGATTCTAATTTTTGTACCGGGAACGTTTGCAGCAGGGGAGTGGCTTCTAAGTTGGACAAGAGTTGGAAATGGGGAACATCTTCAGGTCATATTGTGCGTCGTAATGTTTGCCCCGCTGTTGTCTAACCTTATTGACAAATTTTAGCACCATGGGCATTTTCCCTATTATTATGAACGTTGTACAGTTCTGGCTTATCGACTCGATTGTCAAGGCATCGGCCGGACTATCTCTGGACGAAGATCTCCCTGGTGATCACGACCGCGAACCATTGTTTCGAGCGTCTTCAGACGACGACGATAGCAATCCTTATCGACCGAACGACATTGAAAATGTACGACCACACAGGCGTTCGGTATCTCCGCCACGGCGGCAGCATCAAGCTGAGGCCGGAGAGTCAACACCAGAAGACATGAAATGGAGTGGGGCGAACTCTGCCGATGAACCTGTCGATCATGCATACCCACCTCCTTCAAGGCAGAGTAGTTCATCCAAGAACGTTCCTCTGAAGCCTGCAAGGAATCTCTTGAAGAAAGCCAAGCGGCGACAAGCGCCCACACCGCTTAGTTTGAGGGAGAACCATCAGCCTGCAATCAACTCTCCTAGTGTTCCTGGTGCAGCTGCACCTCAAGTGAACGAGCCCAATGATTCTTGGGAGGTGAACTGGGATGAATCTAGTGACTGGGCAAATCGAGTTGGGGAGGATGACTGGACGGGGAGGAGAATGGAGGACAAGAAAGATGCGATACAAAATGTGTGGGATAATAATACGACCATCCACGTTGGATCATAATAACGGGGGGGGGCTTTTAGTGTAATTTATTCTATCCCTAATGACGTCATACCCGCTCTGCACTTGGGCCACTTGGATACCACGTGATTTAGATTTTCTTTTCGTATGTTGCCTCCACCATGAGTGGTCTACCAACGTCGGTCCTTTCCACGTCGGCCCTCTCCTCGTCGCCGGACACGATTCGCGACCCTAGTTCTCCCCTGTCAAACACTACGGCTCACCGTCGCCCTAGCGATGCCAGCGAGATTCCAACTCTCCACCGCCACTCGCCCACCCTCGGCCGTTCCCTCGACCCTGAAGCTCGCGAACGGCAGCGCACAATGGACGTTGACATGGCCATGCATCTCTCTCGTGCACGCAGAGAGACCGTCCTCAGCTCTCCAGAAATTCCTCCCGTCTCCGAGCGCCCGCGTGAGGAAAACGATCGCCAACACATAACCCGTGACTCTGTCCAACCCGACACCGACGATGAAGGCGGAGGAATAACGAGAGATAGTTCCGGAATCGATATTAATATGCATCTTAACCAGACTCATGAGCCATCTCTGTTAGCACACGCACCCCCAATTGCCCATGACATCAACACAGAGTCCCTGTTTGGACTCCCAACTTACCAGGCAAATGTATCTCGCTCCGACTTTGATTTCTCTCCTATGGAGGATTTTGCTGCCGTAGAAAAAGCCACACTTGGCGTTTCCCCAACCACAAAGTTCAACTTTGGCTCCTTCCGTTCTCCCCACCATCCTGTTACTCCCCCCAACAATACTGAGCGGCTCCCACAAGGTGAAGCTGGCCCTTCGACACATATCGAACTGCCACCCCCACTGCTACCTGTAGAATCAGAAAATGGTGATTCTCCCAAGCCTAGTTTACGACACCGTAAGCTCAGCCAATCCAATCCACGACCAAGATCGCATCGTAAAGGTATCGGGGGCAAAATGGCGCTGTTTGAAACGCCGCAAGATGCATTCTTATCTAATTTACCCTCCGGTGCTGGTATTGGCTCCATTGCGTCTCACTTGACTGGAAACCTTGGACGTAACCAGCCCCCTATTGGACCATTTGATACCACAACTCCGACGGGAGGCATTCTTAACACAGGACATGATCGACCTTACCGCTTCTCCTTTTATTCGAATGCATTTGGGCAAACAATTCATGCTCGCAGTTTCAGCGAACTACCAGCCGAGGGCCAAACTTTTGAACAATTATTTGTTGGCATTAATCCCGGAGACGGCGCTGAAATGAACAACCATAACGGTACGCGTGCATTCACCCCTCCACCCTTCCCGCCAAATCGCAATAGCGTATTCAATGGGCCGGGTAACCTTCAGCGGAGGTCAAACGGGCATTTGGACCAGAAACTTCCCATGGGACAAGGTCCTGTTGGAAATGGAAACTATAGCGATACAGACGATCACACTTGGTGGCTGGATGTGTTGAGTCCTACCGATGAGGAAATGAAAATGCTTAGCAAGGTCAATCTTTATGTTTTTGACGTAGTATATTTGATGTACCAACTTGAAGCTATAGGTATTTTCAATCCACCCGCTGACGACTGAAGATATTCAGATGGAAGAAACACGCGAAAAAATCGAACTATTCCGCAACTATTATCTTGTCTGTTTCCGTAGCTTCGAACAAGACCCATACAGCCCAACATACCTTGAGCCACTGAACATGTATATAATCGTTTTTCGCGAGGGAATTCTCTCGGTAAGGTCAAGTTCGCAATCATTTTCGCGCAATAGCACTCATCTATGCATGTAGTTCCACTCTCGACCTACACCACACCCTCAGAATGTCCGACGGCGCATCAAACAACTCAAGGACTATATCGCAGTCACCTCTGATTGGATATCGTATGCACTTATTGACGATATCACCGACGCGTTTGGACCCCTTATACAAAGTATTGAATATGAAGTCGATTCCATCGATGAACTCGTGCTTATTCTCAAGGAGGCTGAGCAAAGTGATATGTTGAGGCGAATTGGGACATGTCGGAAGAAAGTCATGGGTCTTTTGAGGTTGATGGGGAACAAAGCAGATGTAGTCAAAGGATTGGCGAAGAGGTGCAATGAGAACTGGAGAGTGGCGCCTACATCGGATATCGTACGTTTCTCCCTCTTGACATTTGACCCGTCCTTTATATGTTACTAATGTAATTCCTCTAATGTAGGGGCTGTATCTATCAGATATCCAGGCAAGTTATACTTCATTGCTACCATTATCCTGTTTTTTAATCGATCCGCTTCTATTTTAGGATCATTTAATAACCATGACGCAAAATTTGAACCACTACGAGAAGATCCTTTCCCGTTCACACTCGAACTACTTAGCTCAAATCTCCATCGAGATGACTGACGCTAACAACCAAATCAACGACGTTCTTTCGAAGCTCACGGCGCTGGGTACGGTACTGATTCCTATGAATCTTATCACTGGTCTGTGGGGCATGAATGTGCACGTACCTGGTGAAGGTATTGAGGTAAATCCATTATTTAGATTCACAAGAAAATCTCTGTTCTCTAACTGATGCGGTGTAGGGATATGCTTGGTTCATCTCCATTGTGGCTTGTCTGGCCGCTTTTGCCATGATAGGTGGCTACTCGACTTATCGCTTCATGGTTTCGCGTTCGTAGCGCTACCTTGCCGGCATTGAGTGTCTGTCTTCATTCCTAAAAGCAAGTAATCTCCACGGTTTAAACGCATATATGATTTTGGGCCTTCAGTACGTATTTGCATAGATTGTGTTTTTAACAATACAGTTATATATCACAAGTATTCGTCGCTTGCTGTTCAATCATGTCACACAGTACAAGTACGTTGTCCGAATAGGAGATAACATCCAACGCCGAAGAGATCTGTCGACATGTCGACTTCGGACCTAATCCCCATTGGACTAGTTACAGTCTAATTCCCATATAGGATACTTCGCTTTACCCAGTATACCAGTCGGCTGATAGATAAACCCCCCGCAATCTGCAGTTTAACCGTAAGGGACTTATGCGTGGCCCGAAGACGCCTGATCCACCCACGGAACTTGAAGATATATACTTCAGTACGCTCCTACGTCGCCTGTTATTGGCTGGTGCTTCATTGGACTTGTTCTCGCTATGCAATTAAGAAACTTTCAATGCCCAGAGCACCAACTTATCAGTTAACGGGAGGATTTCAGATTAGAATCAGGTAGGAAGAAGCCGTTTCAGCGGAAGGTGTTTTCGTGCTAATTACTGAGTATGTTGTACGACCGACCCGTTATTTGTCCTCGCCAGTGTGAAAAGTCTTTCGGATTCCTCAACCTTTGTCGATTCCTAACCCGCTAACAGATACAAGATAGCACAA
Source organism: Rugosomyces carneus (assembly GCA_018221805.1). Taxonomy (NCBI): domain Eukaryota; kingdom Fungi; phylum Basidiomycota; class Agaricomycetes; order Agaricales; family Tricholomataceae; genus Rugosomyces; species Rugosomyces carneus. Next base: position 16,656 of record JABCKM010019890.1, read on the forward strand.
AATGTACCAGCGACAAGGAAAACGTTGCCTAACTGAAGGACCCTTCACACTTGCGTGCTTCATCGGTATCTATCCAAGGCGCATATTTCTGGCCGGACTCGAATCTACGCCCAAGAACGGAACTCAATGTTAAGCGGCATCCTTGAATAAACATGTCCACTCGTGCTCGGACTCGTATCTTGCTGGTTCGGCGCTCGGTCCAAGGTCAGAATGCTCTTGCACAGAAATCTTTTCGAAGCAAGGATGCTGCAGTTCTACTATGGCCTATGTTCGGTTGTTATTGGGGCATGTGCTATCGCATATTTTTGTACCATTCTGCAATAAATTAATAATACCTCTACCCAAAACGTGTTATCTGCTGCTGAGACCAGTGTAGGGGAGGCATCCACCCACAAAATATTATGAAGCCGAGTCACGTCTTTTACCCTGATGTCTATCATCTTCATCCTCACTGTCTCCCACGTCAAAGATAGGCAGTTCCTCTTCTGCACGTCCTTTGCCTTTACGCTGCCGACGCTCATGTTCCCGCATCGCCGACGCCTCAACGTCTGACTGACCACTCATATGTTGGCTGGTATTGAGTGGGATGCTCTCTTCTTCCTCGTTTGCGTGAAGTGGTAACTGGAGACCATTCTTTCGCCGGCGGACACGACACCATACGAAGGTACCAATACATGCGATAATCAAGACAAGTACCAATCCAGCCGAACCTGCATTATAGTATGCTGTAACAGAGTGTGATAGAGTGTAAGAAAGCCAGTC
>JABCKM010019890.1:17790-36828 GCA_018221805.1 Rugosomyces carneus
AGTTGCGCTTGCCTTTGCATAGGTGAGGTTTCTTGATGTGACCCACGTCCCCGCAGCAGTACCGTTGACACTCCACGATTCCGTTTTGACAGTCTAGGAGGTATGAACCTGTAACTACGAGTAATAGATGGCGTTCGCATAGAAGTACCCACCCCTAAGCCCTTCTGACCATTCCAAGTCATCTCCTTGATCATAGCCTCCAATCCGACATAGTTGCAGATAAGGTCCTGGTCGCCCGCAAAGATGAGAACCGGAATCTTTTCCAGCACCTTTGGTAGAACCGTTATTGAGGCATTTTCTGTCTTCTCGTGGAATGCAGTGTGAATAGGTCCTCGACATTCAACCCAAGATCCAGTGTGTTGATTTGCATGCATTGCGCTTACGACATCTTTTCGCTGTTCATAGATTCATTAGATAAAAGGAATTGTTTCGTGATAGAAACGCACGCCAAGGAAATCCGTGATAGGATGAATATCGGGAGGCCAGTTCATACCACAATCGGGAACAGTGTCGTGGAATCGAATATCGTAGATATTTAGGCACATATCTTTGTCCTTGATTCTGTCGTGGATTGTCAACTGGTCAGAAATTGCACAAATAAATAGATCATTACTTCTTCTTCTGGTTTTTTACAACATCCAGCACCAATCTCTCGCAAGCTTTCACCTTCATCGGTTCATGGTCTTTGATTGTATCCAACTCGGCTATACATTTGTCTGTAGTCTTTTTGGCCTCCTTCCATGCCTAAAAAACGAAGAGACCGTGAGTAACGCGGAGGACAAATATATGATAACGAACATCAGAGTTTTCCTCCAGTAGCCCAACCTTCACTACAAAGTCTAGATACGTAGGGTATTGTCTCCTTGGATCAATCCATCCGTTTCCAATGGCTATTCCACGAAGAGGGACTTGAAGCGATGATTTTAAGACGGCATCGGCTGTGAAGACATAAGTGTGGTTATGTATATGCATGAAAAGCTACTCACCGAACACTGGGATCCATTGCCCGGCAAAGCTTTCGCCGCCAAAGTATGTCTTTGAATCGTTTTTCAAGTCCCATCCAAAAAGAACTAGTTAGACGACTCACGTCCAAAGACTTATATTCAGGGAATACCCGATAGAAATTCCGCAAGAATTCTATAAATTGGGTAGAAGCCTGTGAAATTGTCAAGATAAAGGCATGCATTTGTTCTGCTCAACTTACTTCACTTAGGGTATGGATATAACGATCTGTACTGGTATACGAGAATCCCGTTCCGGCAGGTTGGTCGACTTAACGGGTGATCATTCAGAATATTGAATTACTTTTCGATATTACAACCATCTTATCGTCTTCTCTCTCTGTCTCTTTATTCGAAAAGCTTGGAATCAACATAACAGAACGCTTAGCAGGTGCTCTCGAGCGCGCCAAATTCTGGGACGATCGCGTCACCCTGATCACAGACAACAATTTTCAAGAGCTCATTGTGGAAGAATCTCTTACTGCGCAGGAGGAACAAGATAGAATATGGATTATTGTCATGTAAGCCGAATTGCTTTTCGTTATCTTATCTATGGGCCCCGTCTGAACCGCTGTCCGTTAGCTCCGTCACTGCGGGGAAGCAAGATACGGTATCACAATATATGGACCAGGTATTCGATGCTGCTTTCAATGAATCAATAGTTGAAGGTGATTTGCCGAATGTACGATGGGGCCGAATCGATTATTTCAACGTCACCGGCATTACTACAAAATGGGCAGTATGGTCGTAAGTCGTCTGTCCTTGTTCCTATATAAATTCGAGCTGGAACTTTCACCCTCAAGCGCTCCTTACTTGGTCATTTTGAAAGATCGCGGAAAAACTCTCCGTTTCTACAGAGCGCAACAACTGAGGCTCAAACAGGCTACTTTACGCTCCTTTCTCCAGAATGAGGACTGGAAGTTGACACCCCCCTGGTCGTCGCTTTACTCACCAGGTGGAGAAAGGTACATTTATTCCATCAGAACTATTCGAATTCAGTGTTAAACGCGCTACGCAGAGAATATCTTTTGGATATATTGGCTGTGATTCTGACCAAAGTCTACAACTTTTTTATCCTGATTCCACGGTGGCTGCTATTCATACTCTCCGGAAGCCTTGCCTCTATCGTGATCAACTTCCTTCACAAACCGAGGCAAGGGGCCACAGCTCAACGTCAGAAGCCACAACACAGGAATATACCAACAGTTACCATACATCCACCGCCGCCAGAAGTGACAGTGGCAGCAACCGCAACGCCCTCCTCATCGTCATCGAGAACCACCAAACGCAAAAAGTGAAACATACGTGATAAGCATTTACAGTATTTATCTTTTTCCTTTGGGTTTCGTGTACCTGGATCTGGGAATATCTTCTTTGTATAACGATCGTTGTATACACCCCCCGAATGTCAGCCTTGGCCCATCTTAAAGCCTATCATTGTACGATTTGACATATATCCCGCTTAAAGGAGAGTAACACCAGCCACAAAACCGTGCTGAGACATGACCGCACACACGGAGAATCTTCATCATTGTACAGTATAGTACCACACACTATGTCAAAGCAAACGGAGATTGGCGATCAGCAAGTCGGGGAAACGCATTTGCCTGGGCCAGCACGACCATCTGCTTCTCGTGACTGATATACCCGCGCATGAAGCCCTTGTATATCATATTAGCTACCAGGCACTCTGCCTCTGCAGCCACAACATCCATGCCCGATATCTTGAGCGACGAATGAAACAGAGAAATGGGGATCCTAGTGGTCTTGTTCGTTGCCACCCATCTGGATTAACGTCGTACGCAGAGGGGCAGGGCGGGGTTATGGAAATGCGTTTGTGTTTTGTAAACCAAAGATCGTGAAAACTCCGCACGGGTAAGAAAAAGGGCAAAACAAGGAACACTCACACTCTACGAAACAGACCACGCAAACAAAGCTCCCGAGCCTTCTCAAGGGTGAGCCACAAATTAAGGTCTACGAGCCGGCGCTCCGACTTGTCCAACGCCTGGTCATAAGCCGCCACATCGCCGACTCGAATGGCCGTGATGAATGGGGCGTAAAGCTGCGCCAGGATTGGAAATCGCTTCAACAGTTCTGTTGACTCACCGCTGGTATCAAAAACCAATGTCAATCTAACATCGAGCCAAAATTTGTTGTTTGTTCTGAACATAGCTTTTCAAGAAACAGAACGACTACTTTGACATTCCATCGTCTACCCTTACCCCTCTCCAGATCCGTGACAGTCTGGCGCAGCTAGCAGCGAAGGTGATCCCATCCAGCGCTGTCGACGAGATGAAGGAGCTTCTGAAACTTAAGACTACGCCAAATGGAGGAAACGGTGTAACTGATGATCTCAAATATACAAGTGAAAATTCACTCGCTTCGCGGACTTTTGTTTTTTGGGACTGACCGTTTGTTAGTCAAATTCTCTAGGCAAAACGGAATCCACGTTTCACCCACTGTTCTTTGGGACGGTCTTGTAGCCAATGAGATTTCTAGTAGTTGGGGAAAAGAAGAGTGGTCCGAATTTTTGGCTGCGAAAGTCACAGTTTAACAGCCGCAATATTCATGGTAGTAAAATAATTGTCCATTTATTGTTCTAAAAAGAATTACATGCGTAGTCCATGTCTATAGATGCTCTAAATGTCTGGTAATAGCCCCAATTAATGCTCTACAAAGAGTATATTCCTACAAATACCTGTCTAATTATCCTGTAAGCTGGTGGTAGTACAACATTTTTGTCACTACTGGGCAAAGCATAAGGAAGGGGATAAATTATGTGAGTAGTAATACCTTTCACTATGGTAATAATGGTACAAATTCCAACGTTTAATACGTTTAATACGGATAGTTTTTCTCTTTTGCGTCGATATCTTCTGCCGTGCGTCGTGATGATGTCGTGTTATTATTCGGTGACATGGGACGGTGCGTAGGCGGGATACCGGCAACTGTCATAGGTGCACCAGCCGAAAATCCCATAATCGCTTTAGAACTCATGGACTTAAAATTTAGCCGTGCCCCAATTTTGAATACGTCGGATTTCCAAATACGCTGGTATATATATGAGTCGTTGAAAGGAAGGGCGGACGGTGTATTGGCCGACAGATGGACAAGGGATTTGAGCCAGACACGAACGCGGTACGATGAGCCGGCAGGTACGGATGTAATGGGAACGGCACTGTTTACGAGAGAGAAGGGGGAGGGTGAAAATTGAATAGTCAGATGTGTAAATGGGTCATGAGACGAGAGAGAGTTCATACTAGATCAAGAATGTCACTGTCCGTGGGTCGCCATCAATCCTCAGCCTGAGGTTCTCGAACAAGTTGGCACCGACCCCGCCTGCTTCGTAGTCCATTGAGTATTTGTATAGGTCTTCACCTATACGCTTCCATCTATAGGACAGAACTGCGTGAGCGGATTGTTCCAAAGGAGTGAGGGTGGGGAGGACATACTTGCACACGAAATTGACAAGAGCATGTCCCATGAACCCATGATAAACCTGTGATCTAGAGTCGACACTCTTTAACCTCATAAATGATGCACCTGGGATAGAGTGGAAATCAAGATCCTTCCCAATCAGAAGCTCGTCCTCGGAGAACACACGGTGTTCAATGCCATTGACACGCATCCAGACACGTAGTGAGTAGAGAGATCCTGCTGGTGTACTTGACGAGCCGGGGAAAATGCTTAAGGAAGGAAAAGGTTATTTCTAGGGCGAAAAAAACCATTGCGTAATGTGCTCACAATACCACAAAATCGAGGTCGCGAGGGTCCACGTGGAGGTTTAGAACGGTAGGCTCGCACATTTCACGCTCGATCCCGTTGGCTTTGAGGGAAAGCCTAAATGTACATTTGCCAGGTGTCGGTCTGCCCGATGCAGGTTCAACTCTGTGAATCGGGATTGTTGAGGATACGGGGCAAGGATCATTTGCAGTATGGGGGGCTCACGAAATCAGGAACTGCAGGGGAGTTGACACGGCGAGTAGGTTATACATGTAGATATAGCGCTCATGTTTTGAGTGAGGGGGAGTTGGTCGTCGTAGCAGACTTATGACGAGCGAGATCAGTCGTTAGAATTGGCTGTTGAATCGAGGCCGGACTGACTTTAGAGGAGCGACTGATTCCTGCGAAGACTCCCAATGTACATTCCGGCTACCTGTCGTAGTATTGCTGTTGCTATTATATTTTTGATGGTATGGGAAATTAAAACGATGGGTAGTTATGGAAGGCGATCGATGACAGACCTTCTGCTGACGGTTGCTTCATAGCCAGGAACTGGACCGTGCGTGTTCATTAGTTTGAGAGAGTGGATAGGAGAAAGAGCCATCGCGAGTTGTCGTTGGCGGTCGTGGGTCAGGGTCATGCAAGTCACCGGGGCCTCAGGGGGGCGTTAGTTCTCCGTCCCATCGAGAAGGATTGCCTTTTTGTTCCTTGCGTTCACTACAGTAAGGGGATCATGTGCATCGTAGCATCCTCCCCATCATAATCTATCAATCTCTTGCTGATGAAACAGCACACAGCACAGCTTCATCTAGTTGCCGATATCGGAAGATAGCAGTGCTGATACAATATTCAAGCGTCAACACACTGGCAACTGTCTTCATGTGCAAACGTTCAACCCTGGCGCGCTACTCCCTAAACCCTGACACTCGTCTTGGGGGGGGGAGGACAAACGCCTTCATAGCACCGCCTGGAAGAAAACAAGTATTTTTGGAGGAGAGCGTGCGTGACTTCACACATGTGCGCGCTGCTACTGCAATTGCACATACAATGCATATATATTGGTTCTCTTGAAAACTTCTTTCTATTACCGAGCTGTTTAATGAAGTCCGGATAGCATCTATAATTGAATCTATGCTGTCGTTGGTTTTCCCTACAGGTCCGGTTAGCCGTGAGTTCTCTGACCTCCAAATACATCTACACATGCCTTGATTAGAGAATAGATTCCCCACGCGGTTCCAACCATGCCTACACACCAGGCTGTACCATAGATATCTGTTAAACGTGTAAACTTGAGCTGGGTAAACTTTAAGAGGGAACCAAGACGCTAACTGATGTAAAGTCGCGACCTAGGCAGACGATACATGATTAGTCTGTGGTCGTTCTGAAGCAAAGAAAGCATCAGCCAAAAACCAAATACACCGCAGAGTGTTCATACTTGGATGGCTTTTTGTCTTTCCAAGATGCGATTGGGCTCTAACTTCTTATCAGCACTTTGAGCAATATTAGGTGGCAGCAACACGAACTGTCATAGAGAGAAGCGAGGGCCATTGTGTTGGAAGTTGATGAATTGCTGGTAAAGAAACTGGTGAGCGGGAGGTTGCGGAGTTTCCCTTTGTTTGTTCAAGAATAATAAATAACCGGACCACTGTTTCCCCGCGACAATAATGGCAAGTGACCGCGTCCGCGTCAGGGTAAGCGCGCTCTCTGTATGCCTCTTGCTACTTGATGGACACAAGAAAGGGCGTTAGTATATACCGCCCAATCATCTACGGCAACACCGCAACCGTCCTCACCCAAAAAGAGCGTGAAGCTCTTCCCACTCCCGATCATACTCACAGATGGACTGTCGCAGTCCGCAGCGCAGCGTCTCCGGAAAACCCTGACCAAGTCGGCGGTGCAGACGATCTAAGCTACTTTATCAAACGCGTCACTTTCAAGCTACATGACACTTATCAGAACCCTTCGCGCAGTAATGTTTCGTCTTACTTGTCATTGCCGGAGAACCCACTCAAGTGCTTGTTCATGCAGACATTGATAAGCATCCATTTGAAGTTTCGGAAACAGGGTGCGTCGGGGTGCTGGTGCCCGCTTGTTACCTCCAATCTAATTTTATCGTCTTACAAAGGTGGGGCGAGTTCGACATTCAAATACGTATTACATTCACCCAAGAATCCGGCGAAAAAGCCGTCTCTGTCTACCACCATCTCAAACTTCACCCATGGACAGCGACAGGAGAGCCGGAGATACCACCTTTAGAAGTCGCCATCAAGGCTGGCCCAGTCCATTCCTGGCAATACGATGAAATTGTCTTCCACGACCCATACCAAAACTTTATGAACATTCTCACTAGTCACCCCGTGACCCATTTGCCGAAAACGAAGCGCAAGCCTGTTCCGTTTCACTTGGCGAACCCAGGCTCCTTGGAGGCTTCGAAAGGCGGTGTTCCGGAGTTCACATCCTCTATGGAGAAAGAAGAAGCAGACCGTTTGGAGGAAGCACGCCAGGCCATCCTCGCCGAACAAGAGAAGTGGAGGGCTCTGCTGCTCGAAAAGGAAAATGAGTTGGAGGAATTGCAGAAACAGCTTGCGGTCACGCCACAGCAGTGAACGACAGCAATCATGATGCGCTGTACCCATGTGATTATCTTGCTTGTACCGATATTCTAGTTGTATCACCCACACCATACGTAGAAGAAACTATAATAAATTAACATGTTAGATTTACTCGCTAATCAGTGCCAGGCTGCCCAGCCTGGATACATCTTTGCCTGGATTGCCGTATGTCAATTGTGGATAACATGATCGTATCGAAAGATTTACCAGATTGGCGGGATCAGTAGCTTCTTGAATTAGCATCTGAACTAGGTTGCTAGTCGTTATCTCTTTTTCTTGCCTCTCTCTGCTCGTAGTATAAATCCCCTTCAATTTCTTTTCGATAGGGTTCAACGCATTTTTTGCCAGCATACGAAGGTCAACTGATGGCTTCACCTGGTTTCTCCTAGGCTGTTGTCTTTCCTATAGACGCTTAATCAGTAATCAGTCTATTATCATGATGGTGAATTTTGCACTAGTTTGCGCTTCTCGTCCTCCCATTCTACTAGCGGATCGTGAATAAAGGCATCGAGTACGCTCATCAGAGAATCTTTGTGGTCTCGCAAAAGCTGCATAGTGACTTCGCAAGCAATCCGGAATACACCTAAGTGAATTGAACTGAGGCTTAGGCGGTGGATTCGATTGAGTTAAAGATATTCACCTTCGACTCCTGTCACACCCAACCCATCAACCAGATTCTGTGTAAGCCTGAAAGGAACACGTTCGGGAGTCTCAAATGTTTTCCCCTGGATTGTTTCAGCATGGAATGAGCATCATCAGACAAAGGAACTGCGACAAACCTTTTCGAAAAGGCAATTGAAGTCAACATGAACAACGTCCCCACAAACACTATCAAGCAGAATATTTTCGCAATGCCGATCCCCGAGTCTATCAAGGAAGGTCCTGTATGAGCTGACAGGACAGGAGGGGGGACGTACCCAAGAATAAAGCCAACCATAGACATGACAGCAGCGGTTCTGGCATAAGACATTCGGCTTGCGAGCCATGCAGTAGGTTCCGGGAACGTTTCAATGAACCAGTCATGGAATACAGGCGGAAATCTGGCATCATAATTGGTGAGCCGCGTGGTCCTCCACGCACTTTAAACTTTACAAAGGTAAGATCTCCTTTTTAAATGCTCCGGCCGCATCTTTATCTTTGGCATCCTTGATCCTTTTAAATATGTCACTCATTTCCGGGTGCTAAAGAGCTACATCAGCGATATGAGTCTCACGGGTGGCGGTTTTGGACAAACCCAGCTCCGAATACGCAGCGCCTCGTAGGCCTTGACAAGAATGGGTCGTACTGGGATGGTTTTTGGAACCCATTGAATAAATCCACATTCTTCATTTAGAGTCACTACTCCATATGTCCGGATATCTGGAATCCAACAATTGAATTGAGAATAAAGACTATATGAGATGAAACATACGTAGCTGACGACGACGCGACTCTGAGTTGGTTTTCAAGAGTTTATTGATAATAGCATTGAAATCCATCAGCCTTGCGTCCTTCCGGAGGTCGTCTTTTGGCTTCCCCAGGAACATATAACTTTTCCCGTCACTACCCAGGATCGTGATCTTGCGAGGCTTTGCAAGAGACCGCATAATTTCAACCTCGTCGTAGAATCCTGGAATGATGAATGGTCAACATTCCCAGCAAGGTATTAAGTCCATACTTTCAAATGTAGGAGCATTGGGAGGAAATGGCTGATGGTTAGACTCGGCAGAAGATGTCGGTGGGAGACTAGCGATCAAGGACTCCTGTAGGGGTATGATCAAAGGTGATTTTCCTAGTTCGGCAAGGCGTTTGAAGTCTTTTGATATGGTCAGCGTTTTCCTGTGATCATCACTGATAGGAAAATCGCAAAGCTCCAACAGTTCGTGTGTCATTGCAACGCATTGACGGATGAGCCCAGGAATTTCCGTATTTCGGTTGCTGGGACTGCTCTAAAGGGAGCCATGACTTTTGGCGTTGGTATGAATTAAAACGTTCGCACTCACTTGCAATTGGCGTAGGATGGCCATCCCCCTCTCCTCTCGAAGCTTCTTCGTAGACTTTATCACAGAAGCAAATAGCCAAAGGGCTTGTTTGGGATATTCTTCTATCACTTTGGTAATGAGTTTTGATAGATGCTTATAGACTTCTGGATTAGAATGGCCGACACGGGACACAATTTGCGGGAAAGCTGTAAACCACTTCGAGAGCATTGGAAACAACCGGCTGGCCGAAATTGAGACGTACCTTGTATACTGGTGACTCCATTATAGCTTTTGCGACAACTTCATTGAGCTTTTTGAATACATCTGTACCAGCTGAAGTCTTCTCTTCGCCCAAGTCTAACCATATGGTGAGGAGACGTGGAACCGTTTGATATACGTATTTTGAGCCAAGTTTCATTGCTTTTGCAAATGAGCGAACAGTGTATAGGTTCATCTTCATACCGCTAAGAAAAACATTAGGAGCGCTTAGGAGGTACAAGTCCTACCTACCGGTTTATTTGGTCAGCCTGGGATAGATTTTTGAAGCACTCATCGTGGAAACGACCAAGGTGAAAATGAGAACTTTCCCATCTACCAAACGCTGGTGAGTGATTAATAGTCACGGCCAATAGGAATAGATCGTACTCAGGTCGCAAATCCGCTGCACTTTGGAACGTCTTGAATATAGGGTTCATGTCGAATCTGTCTGATTCGTTCATCCATCGCGCACGTAATATCTGTGCCTAAGGGCGGCAGTCTTCAGTCTGGTCAGGTGAGAATAACGAAATTTGTGGCATACCTTGGCTTTCATGTGGCTTGCTTCATCATCAACGGTGAGATCTATGGCGTCTGTCGGCCCATTCAACATTCCAAGTAGTTTCATAGAGTTCTCAAGCTCTTGGATGGCGCGCAAAGGTTCATCTGTTACCTTCACAAGTTTCGCACTCTCTACAAAAGGGAAGCGAGCACCGCTCTGCTTGGCTTGTAGCATGGCACTATAAGCCGTCTGCCAGTGTCCTGCTTTCCGAGCTATCTTGGCACTCGCTAACCATGATCGCCCAAGTTGGCCTGCAAGTTTTTGACGCCCTCCAGAGCTACGATTGCTTCAGTAAAGCTCACATGAGAGGTATGATCAGCTCACGAAAGTAAAAACGCAGTTCTACGCATACTAAGAATGGGTTCTCTCGTACGATAAGTGGGAAGGGTGGATGCAAAGCGTAACGCCAATGTATCCGTTAATACTGCTAGAGCATAACGGCGCTGCTCTTGAGATGACACTTGAGAATCGACAGGCAACTGCATGAGTGTAGTCTGGATCATTTCCAATTCATGCACGAGATGCAGGCCTAGTACAGCTTCATAAGATCTGCGATAACCCCTCACACCGCCCGCAGTGATAGGAGCACCAAGAGCGGACCGAGCGATGGAAATGGCCTGGGCAGTCTTTTTGAAATCACCTGCTCGCATCGCAAGTAGCAATCTACCCATATAAATAGATGAATCCTCGCCAGATGCTTTGTCGACCGCGTCTTGCACTTCATCCCAGGCACCGACCATCCATGCACTTTCCACGCGAAAGCCAGCCAAAGCAGGCTCCCATTCAGGATTTCGAACCAGCACGCCTTTGACATGGGTGCGGAGGGTGTCTAATGTAGGAAAGACAATGGAGCACATATGGTTGTTGGAAAAAATGCTTACCGTAGTGACCCAGATTGCGCAAACAATGAAGGAGACCGATATGATGATCGATGTTGTCAGGAGACTGCTGGAGTCGTACTTCCCAACAACTCTGCGCAGATGTCCATCGACCAGTACTCTCATGCTGTCGTATCTGATGTTCAAGAGATGGGGAGAGAATGAGAGCAGATACGCCTTCCATCCCGTCAGGCTCGTCTAAGTGAGAGTAGATTTCGTGCAAACGTTCGTAGTAATTGGGGATGTCTTCGTTATTGGGCAACTGTTTTTGAAGAGAAACAACTTGTTTTTCGAAGTTCATTAGCGACCGAGCATATGCCTTGCACTGGAAAGCTGCCCTGGCCACTAGGTTCTGGTCGATGCTCGAGAGTATTGAATCAACCCTTAACAACTGCTCCTCCAGGGGATTATCAATGTGATTATCCCGTGCTCTCTTGCTTTCACTCTTCTTTGTGTTGGCATCTAGACGTACAGCACGAACCCATTTGTTAAGGTGGTCCATGATCATGAATACTGCCTAGACTTGCATTAATGCTCATGATTTCACCAATCCTATACTCCGGCCTACCTGTGCACAGAGTAATTTTTTATCTGGGGCATTAACGCTATCCGCGTTTACCTGATCACGCAAGACTGTTAACAGTTCTATGCGGATCGCGTCAACATCATCCTCATGCCCAGAAATCAGTATATTCAGGACCAGATGAGGAAGGATTTGATATGCAACAGTGACGTCCTTGTTTCTGACAGTTGGAGGGAATGAATCGAAAATACTGCGGGCGATTTGCCCAGATGCCTTTTCGATTAGGTGGCAAGTCCATATCTGGATCCATTCCCGATAGGTGGTTTGAGTGGGATATACGGGATGGTCGATCTGTATTTGGGGAGATGGGCGGAATGAATATTTCGAATCTAGAAGGGAGAACAGGGTTTCAACGACATGTTTCGGTAGACTGTTCCATCGGGCTCGGACTTTCACGGGAGGAGGTGCTCCCACTCCGAGTAGAGCTGGTGTGAACTGGCATACCTTCAGCAGTTGCTGAAGAGTAAACCCAAGATATCGTTGATATACGACATCACTTGTTGAGTGAAATATGCCAACTAAAAGATCCCGGATCAGGTGCATTGCAAAAAGGATAGCTTCCTCCACATCTGTAAAGTTCTTCAATACAACCATACCGGAATCGAAAACGTCGACCTCGAGGCGATCCGGGTCCAAGGCGCCGAGTATACCGATACACTCGAAAGCTAGTAGTTTGAGGGGTTTCATACCGTCACCATCTCGGCAAGAGGCAGCTAACAAGGCAGTCATAATCTTTCCTGCCGTCGGATCAAACATGTCACCGGAGGCTAGCTGGCGAATGAACTGATTCTCTTTGATCAGAAATGTCTTCAACTCTCCTATCGACAAGATAGCAACAGTAAGATTATCACTTGTGCAGCGATCCAAGATACGCTGAAGACGTTCTTTGACAGTCAATCCTTTTCGGAGATGGTCTAGATGTCTCTGGAGATGTTGGAGCTCAGGAATGGTGGATAAGTCCACAACGTCGTTAAGCTGGCTGCCAAGTTCATCACCGATGTCCAGAATGATGTAGTTCAGCGATCGGACGGCAAGTTCCCGAGCACTCAAAGTAAAGGATGGCCAAGACGACACAAATGCGGCGGTTGTTGGTCCGATGTAAGGCTTGATCTCGCTAGGATCTAATAGATTGAGGAAGACATGCCACGTCTCAAGAGTGACTTCTGCTAGTTCCCGGACAACCACCATAGTTTGAAAAGTCGACATATACTAAGAATGAATTAAGTGAGCTGCATAGAAGAGTAATGTAGAGAAATTTACTTGAGGCGCATATTCACTAATAGCTTTCCCAACTTGGAGTGCTAATGCGCCCATACTTCGTAAAATGGCGTGTTTACGCTCCAGTGACACTTTTAACTTGACCCCTTGAAGCATATCGCTGAGATGGGAGAAGATTCCCAAAGTGTGGTACTTGATGAAGGTCGCCATATCGGGAAAAGATTGACTTGACTTAGGAACAGTCAGGGTTTGTTGCACCTTCTTCAATGCGAGCAGAGCCTACTTCAGTGTCAACGAATAGCTGCAACATTAGGGGAAAGTCAACCAACAGTATCTGCTTTATGCTCGTAGCCCAAATTCACCACGATTTCGGCAAGCACCTGTACTTGGCAGCTCTTGACCAGCTCCCTGATGCTGATCGTTATATCTTCGGTGAGGCTGCTGGCAACGACTTTTTCAATAAAATCGAGGGCCTTTTGAGTTTGACCTGGGCTCTGTAACTGGAACACATGGGCTAAGATCTGCGCAGCCTCAGGAAGGTATAAAGCCGACACAGAAACTTCCAGCTCTTTGGAAATGCTCTGGAGAGCCTTGAGCTCGCAGTTTCCAAAAAGCTGGGGGTATGTCTGCTGCCGGGTCATCGTGATAAAAGTAGTCGTAGAAATACCCATGAGGCGGCAGGCTTCCGTGAGAAGCCCTGGCTGGGTCGAATATCGCAGAACAAGAAAGGGCGCAACCCGATCGATATGGTGTCCCAGCAGGGAATAAATCGTTTTGTTCGTTCTTTGTTTCACTGCGTCGATCTTCAAAGGTACATAAATAACGACCCTTCGGGCTCGAAAGGTGAATACCTTCATATACGCTAGACCTTTCAGAACAGGGTTTTTATTTCCTAGCTGTGCTATTAGGAAACATAGAACCTGGGCAACAACTTCCGAATCCTTTATGCTAGACAAACGGTTGAGATCATAACGCGAATAAAGTTAGAAGCATACTTTCCAAATGAACCGACTGAGATAATCAGGGTTTCTTTGCTTGGTATCTTGGCGTATTCGAACAGGCTATAAAGGCGGTTGAAGATAGGTTCAATATCCCTGCCATTCGCACTCGCCAAATAGATAATAGCGCCCAGTGCGTTGCTTAGAAGTATGACTTGGTTGTCTGAAAGATATTAGCTAAGAGCACTCACCCAGCATTCAGACGAACGCTCCTTTCTCGATCATCGAAGTAGCGTAAAATAAGATCGAACGCACTCTCCAAACTTGCTTTTCTGTGTACCAACAAATGGTGCCTCACAGCCTTGGCCAAAACCGTAAGAGCTAATCTTCGTACTTCACTGCTCACTTCATCATCCGACCCATTCAGCAGGCGCGACGCTCCCTCGAGCCCAAGAGGTAACGTTTGCAATGTCGGTCTACCAGCAGATGCTAAACAATTGAGACCTGAGCAATTAGAGACGAGGCATATAAGGTTCCCTAGTTGCTTCGCCAAGGAAACTCTGAAATCGGCGCTAGTGTCGGGGAGTGGCCTGTCATGACGGTGAGTAGAGCAATATGTATCGGGTTAACACTTTACCGCATAATGAACCTGCGTAGACGATCAAGAGTGAGATTACTCAGCTGCTCGTCGGTTGCAGTTGTTTCCTCTGGCGTCCACGGTGTCTGATTAGGAAATTTTTTAATGGAATCCAAAACATTCTGTCTCCATCCATTTGAGGCTGATTCCATTGGAGTGACGGCTTGTAAGGGCACTGCCTTATAGAGCGTGTCCTTGCGCTTCCTCAGTTCCGAGAGAATGATATCCTGTTGAGTGCCAAGTTCCATCGTAGAACCCAAGAACTCAATAGCATTTATCGTATCGAGATTTGCAAGAGCTATGTTATTTCGTAGGAAGGAAACGACTATAGTCTATCTCACGAAGTAAAGTTAGAATTAATGCCCCCTGATGGTAACGCACGCACCATCGCTTCCGGTCGAGTTTCAATACGTAAGATCTCGAGCGCTGAGATGACATCCTCCTTAGTGGCTGGTAAGACAGATCTTACGTCCTCCTGTAAGACTGACTTAGAGTCGTTGGGACGATGTACTTGTGCCTCTCGTAGGTCGTACTGCAGCAATCGATAGGGCAAAGTCCTGAGCTGACCACAAACCTGCGTGTGCATTGTGTAGAAGGGTAAAGCACCTTCGACTATTCTGCTCATTAACATTCTGCGTTCTGTTGGCGCTAGTGAACACGCTGGTGAGGAGCAAAAATCAAAGACGAGTCGTAATGTATCGGGAATGAGCCTGAGCAGATCCGCTAACAACCATTGGGACCGTAATCGGAGGCAAAGAGACTCTCTGACGGTCTCAAGACAGCTGACGAGAAAGGCAGGCAGATACACTGGAGAGTGTAGCTTGACGTCAAACGTAGATATATTCTAATATCGGTAAATTTATCATCGGGGGAATTGTAACGTCAAATTATTCCTCACTGGCTGCGAAGCTTCGACATTTTGGAAAAACTTGATACTTGTGGGGGTAAGTATATTCTCACGAGTAGCATAATCTGCCCAAACGCGTGAATGTGATATTTGAGCTAGAGAAATCATACTCACCACGGACAGTATCGATGCACTCAACAAGGAACACGCGTAGAGTATGCCACAATCGTTGATCTAGAGGCGCGGTCGATGAATTACTATTTCCAAGGACACGAACAACAACAAGCATAACCCGAAGAGCCTTCGCTTTCATATAAGCTGGTGTATGAATTGTTCCTGCCTGAATTTCGTGACCACCCCATGCTTCAAAAGCACAACTGAGATCTAGCAACTTCGTCAAGACCTCGCAAGCGAGATTCCCGGGTTCTGTGTATAGGTCGGATATGCGTGTCGATGCTCTTTCTATGAGCTCCATCCACTTGTCAACCATCTCAACCTTGCGGACAAACGCCCCCGACGAAAAAGGTTCAGAGAGCGGCGGGAAGGCCATGAAGCGAGACAGACCAAGTAGCACTGTCACCCATATCTCCTGATTTGAAGTGATGGACTCCGTATAGTCTAGAGGTAGGTTCGTATTCAATAATTGAGTCACATAGTTATGAAAGTAATCCGGGTCCTCGAGACTTTCTAAGGTTCCGATTGGTTGAACCGCGACGGACGCCATCGACGCGTACAAAGAAGGCGAGTGCACGCGACAAAGGTCGAATATTGATCAAACCTGCTGGCAACTAGCTCAAACGAGGGTCAATAGTTTGTAGTGGAATACTTAGTGCCGGTGAAGAGATGGGTGAAACAAAAGGCCATGTATTATGTAATTGATAACTACTTGCGACCTGCTCTTCGCTTCTCTCTGGCTTTCTCTCTCTCCATAGCTTTCTCTTCTGCTCTCTCCCCTTCTATCGAGCCAACCACGCGCTTCATACGCTCGTGGTAAGCGCGATCCTTCTCCTTCTGTTTTTCTTGCTCCACGCCAGCCAAGAATCTGAAGTCTTTGCGAAGCTCTCGGATAGCGCCTTTCTTTTCTTGCTTGAACTGTTTGCGTAACTTCGCAGCCTCGTTGCGCTCATGATCGGGGTCCTGCCGACGCAAGTATGACGACGTCGAAACCTCAATTTTAGGAATATACGAAGGGATGGGAATAGGTTTGTGGGCTTGCAGACGAAGCGGTTGGCGTGCTTGACGCGAAAACTTTACCAAGCGTTCAAGTATACCTATTTGGTCAGCTAGCTGGACCTTTTGATTCAATTAATTAGCCCAAGTCACATAGGCCACGAAATAATAGAATATTACGAACTCGAAGTGGTTCAGACATATTCATACTGTCAATGCTCCGAAAGATCGCCAAGATAGGTTCATAGAGCTCTATAAACCCCTCTATGCTTTTGTGCATATCAGCATATTTCCCGACAAGACTTAACGCAACAGACAAGAGGTCTGTTTTATCTTGTTCGGAAGGCTTTTTCACAGATACCAGATATGGGAGTCTCGGTTTTTGTGGAACTGTGGTACTGGGTGTCTTTAGGTCGAGAGACAGTAGCTGACATTGTTCTGATCGGAAGTCCGGAGCAGGAAACGAACCCGGGAGTGAAGATGCCGTTGTGAATGGATGGGGAGCAATATGCAATATGGTATTGATAAGGAAATTTACCGCCTCCGGAACGAGTCGTTTTGACAGCTTCTCGAATTGAAGGAAAAGGGTACATAGAAAGAGGCCGCTAGATACATCACTAAGTGATCTCACGCGACATAAGCCAAGATATGCACCCATGAGGACCCGAAGAGGTGAGATGACGGCGTGATGAAGATCACTGGTAGGCCATAACGAGCCAATGATTCGCAATAGAGTGAGTTCTGGTAGCCCCGGCCACGTTTTTGCTTCCAGATTCGAAGATCCATGGGATAAGCCACGTTTTAGGTTTTTGTGCATGATGGAGAGTTTCTCCACAAAATATTCCGCTGCCTGAATGGGATAGGCTTCTGTCAGGGCGGCAATATGAGGCAGAAGTGAGGTGGTTAACGCAAATCGAGGTTCCGGCGGGGTTGTGATATATAGAACATAGTCTACAATAATCGTTGTGAGTTTCTGCGTCGGAAATGGTCAGTTTTATAAACGCAAGACGTAGAGTGGATGGATCTACCTGGAGTTTATATTTATTGTCAGGGTCTAGACTCTTATGATACAAAGCGCGTATCCTTTTAACGACAGTTGGAACATCCACATCATCGACACCATCCAGAAGATCCAAGAATTCTTCATGTGTTGAGGGGCAGGGGAATGTGAAAGGCAAGTCCTTTACACCCGCTTCGGTTAGTTCTGGAGGCTTCCCTTTCCTACTCTGAACGATGTTTTCATGTTCCTCGTCCCCTTCATCTCCCGAGCCACCCGACTCCGCCTCAACGCCATCAGACGGCCCATCCTCGCCGGCCACACTCCCAGACCCTTCTAGCTCCTCATGATCTATAGATTCGTCTAGACCAGCTCCAAGACCACCCCACTCATCTTCATCGGCAAAGTCATCGTCCAAGTCATCACCTCCTTGCTTCCTTTTCCTACGCCCCTTAGTCTCATCTTCACTGTCGCTCTCATGCAAACCTAACATACGTCGCTGTCGCTGCTGCTCAGCTTTCTCCAATGTCTCCCTCTCTTCGATTGCGAGCTCTTCTTCTGTCTTGGTTCTATCCTTGGGTTTCGCCCGTTTATCAAAGACAAGCTCCCGGACGTGTTGATCATAGTCTTCTTGTGGTAATGCCTCTTGCACAGGTTTGAGAGGATTGGAGTTACCCGACGATGGGTCATGAGCAAACAGAAGTTCACGTAGTGCATCGAAGTCGTCATCAAGCTGTTGCCGGACATCATCTTCCCGTTCCCGTTCTATTTGCCTTTGTAGCTGTATAGGAAGACTTAGATAGAGGTCTTGTTGGTGGAAACGACATACCTTATGTTCTTTACTCTTCGCTATGACCTCTGCCATGACTTCTGCCTTACTTTTCTTCTTTACAGGCTGCTTGGTAGTAATGTTAAATTTATATGGTCAAGAAATCAAAAAACTACTGACTCCGTCACTTTCATCCTCTTCTTCGTCCTCGAAGCCACCGAAATGTGTGCGCTTAACTACATTTGCATCGATTTTGCCTGGGCAGATCTGGTATTCAGATAACACTTGACTAGAGGAGCATCCGCACCTGAATCTTCGTCATCGTCGTCCAGACCGAGGCCGACGTCATCAAAATCGTCCAGCCTCGAGAGGCTCTGCCCATAATGGGTGAGCTCATCCTCATCTTCCAAATTAAACGCCGTAGACTTCGATGCCCGCTGACGTTCTTTTGTGAAACGTTCAAGCATTCGTTCCTCCAGGCTCATCGTTGGATCATTTTCACCGAAACGGCGATCGATTATACCGCCAGCACGGTCTTTTTCAGCAAATTCTTTAAGAAGCGTTTTTTTTCGCTAGGTATAAAAACTCAATTAACGCCCATCCATAAGTTTGTTAAGAAACCGAACCTGTTCAAGGCCTGCTTGTTTGCTTTGCGCAGGCCGGCCAATAACCCCTTTCACTTTCCTACCACCCACATCATGCTTGAGCTTGGTCACTTTTGTATCGAATGGATTCAGTCTTTTATGAATCTCCTCAAGTTTCGCGGCTCGTTTTTCCTTATCCTTGTCTATTGAGGCAGAACGTTTGCGCTTCTTTCCCTGCTGGGGCTTCCCAGTGAACCCGGCTTGGGAAAGGGCGGATTTGAGCTGCGAGAGCTGCGATCCTTT